>CM061142.1:665265398-665393704 GCA_030789695.1 Scilla litardierei | reverse complement strand
GATGTGTGTTCCTACGTGGCATGGTATTGGTGTACATATAAGCATGACCCTTCTTTGGAGGTCCACCCAAAGTGGGTTTCTTTCCAAACGAGGGTGTGTACGAGGAGGAAGCACCATTAGTAGATGAACTACCAATAGAGTGTTTGCTACCACTCGTTGAAGCATCGGAAGTTGGCTTAACAAAGGTAGTTGCCGACTTGGATGAATTTCCCAACTTATACCCCAAGCCAATGTGGTGATTGGCCGGAAGTACGTCATTTAGGATATTATCCAAATGGTCCTTACCTTTATTGAATTTGTTAATTCGGCCTAATGTGCACTCATACTTCTCGGTGAGAGAATGCATAGAAGCATCCAAAGTGGATACTTGCGATGTGAGTGCATAAACACGAGATTTGAGATTCTCATTCTCAATACTCAAAGTTGAGTTTCGAGAAATTAAATCCGACATCTCATGTTCATCCGATTCCTCGATATGAACATGCTCAAGTTGAGATTTGAGATTTACAATCTCATTTCTCAAATCTTCAACAACGGTGTCGTTGTTGATGATGATAGGTTTAGGCGAGGTTTGGATGCTAGCTAACTCATCTTTTTTCTTAGTATATCTATTTACTAATTTAGTGTATTTAGACCATATTTGCTCATTAGCATGTCTAAGGTCATCCATGGTTACCTCATCGCCTTCATCCTCGCTATCATCGGAGGAGGAATATTTATCTTGCTCCTCTCTAGCCATGAAGCACATATGTGCTTGCTCCACTTGCTCATCGTCCGACTCTCCACTTGAGGAATCATCGGAGTCGGTTGAATGTCCCGACAAGTCCTTTCTTGTACCCTTTCTTGTACTTCTTTGACTTGTCGAACTTTGGCGCCTTCCACTTCTCCTTGTGTTTGTTTTAAGGACAATCCGCTTTCATGTGTCCTGGCTTGTTGCATTTGAAACACAAAGGAGCGGAGGCGTTAGAAGAACTAAACTTTGATTTGTTCTTGAAATTACCTTTCCGGAAGAACCGGTTGAACTTCTTTGCCATGAGGGCAATGGATTCCAAGTCCAACTCGTCTTCCGAGTCTTCATCATCGGTAGAAGTAGATGTGGATGGAGCGGCCTTGAACGTAATTGCCTTTTTCTTTGGCTCGTCTTGCTTCAAGTAAGACTTCATCTTGTCTTGCATCTTCATCTTGCTATCCTTGCGTACCTCATAAGACATTAAGATACCCATTAGTTGAACAACAGTATATTTGTTCATATCGTTACCTTCCTCGATGGCGAATGTACGTTTCTCCCAACAAGAAGGAAGTCCATCGATGATCTTCGAGACTTTCTCCTTTTGGGTGTAGGTCTTCCCAAGAGCCTCCAATTCATTTGTAATGTCGACGAAGCGAGCATAATACTCCTTCATCTTCTCACCCTGTTGCATATGAAATAACTCGTAATCATTATTGACAACGGTGAGTTTGGAGTCTCTTACCCTACTCGTTCCTTCATGCAAGATGAGGAGGGAGTTCCATATTTGATATGCACTCTTACATGTGCATATCTTATTGAAATCCTCGAGCTCCAAGGCACATTGCAAGGCGTTCATTGCCTTGGCATTGGTTACCTCCGCGGCGACCTCTGCGGCAGTCCACTTAGCGAAATCTTCTTCGGCGGGCTCGACATACTCCGACATCGTGGCTCTCCATAGTGAAGCACTCCGGAAAAACGTTTCCATCCGGCATTTTCAGTACCCGTAATTGGTACCGTTGAAGAAAGGAGGCCTCGTTGAGGAGTGTCCTTCCATCACCGAAGAAGCCCCTTCACGGTTCTTGAAGGTGCTATAATCTGAAGGTGGACGAACGGTCATGTTGTCGTTGGTAGACATAGCTAGGTACTTGGCTTTGATACCAAATGTAATGCCCTACGTAGCTACTGCACAAGTACTAGAAGGGGGGGTGAATAGTACTTTAAAATAATTAAGAAGATAATTCCTAATTATCTTGCAAACTCAACCAACAATGCAGAAATGCGAAAATGTAAATATTGATAACAAGTAAAATGCAATCGCAAACAAACAATTTAATGGGTTCGGATCCACCCAAGTCTTCCCGACTTGTTCCTGGTGATCCTACGTCCCAGACACCCGGATCCCCTCCGGATACTTGAGTTAGAAACTTCTAACTCAAATTTGCACTATGAAATACTTGTAGAAACCTCTACAAGATCAAATCATACACAAATCGAAATGTGACTTCCATAAATCGGGATCACAAACAAACTCTCACAACCGAGAGTGAAACACTTACAATATCAAAGTAAATTGAAATAGAAATTCTTACCGACAAAATCATATGCCTTGAGTATACTTACGAATTAGGGCAAAACGGATTTTGGGGAAGATGAAGGCACCAAACCCTAGCTCCAAGTAGGTGACCAGCAAAGTGTCCTAGGTGGATGTTGGTGACCTAGAATCAAGCACTTGGCTTGGAAGGCTCACAATCAATGAATCTCTCTTTTGAAATAAGAGTGAGGGAGAGATTCAAGTGAGAAATGAAAGAGCTTTGAATGAGGATTAAATGCTTTCTC
Source organism: Scilla litardierei (assembly GCA_030789695.1). NCBI lineage: Eukaryota > Viridiplantae > Streptophyta > Magnoliopsida > Asparagales > Asparagaceae > Scilla > Scilla litardierei. The sequence goes on along the minus strand of CM061142.1, from coordinate 665,391,138 downwards.
TTTGATCTCTAAACTTCAATAAATATCAGCCTTGAATGCTATGAATGCAGCACTCCAAGTATATATAGGATAGAGGAAAGAGAGAGCAAAATTCGTGGCATTTAATGCTCCAACGGCTCTATTCTGAAGCAGACTAGTCGGTCAAAGAAGGACCACTGACCGACTAGTTCATCAACTAGTCGGTCGGTCAATCAACATGAACCGACTAAGAGGTGAACAACCAAAAGAAGAAGTTCAGACTTAAAGAACTAGTCGGTCCAAGAAGACTTGCCAACCGACTTGTTTCACAACTAGTCGGTCGGTGAGTGTTCTTTGACCGACTAACAGAAGAAATAGAAGAGTCTGAATACAAGTTGAGTTAGTCGGTCCAAGAACAAAGTCTAACCGACTAATTCATCAACTAGTCGGTCGACAAATGTTCTTTGACCGACTAATGATAAACAGTAACATAGGCTGAACAGTGAGAGCTCAACTAGTCGGTCTAAGAAGGATTCCTAACCGACTAGTTTCACAACTAGTCGGTCGGTGAACCTTCTTTGACCGACTAACTGTAAATAGTAAGTGAGCTAGATTTGAAGAAGGCAAACTAGTCGGTTCAAGAAGCTTTGCCGGCCGACTAGATTGCCATCTAGTCGGTTGGTTCTTCTTCTTGAACCAACTAACATGCACAAGAAGTCGCGAATCGAAGCGCGAAGCTTCGAAAAAGTTAGTATGGACTTCTACTAAGATCCTAGCTCTAAGATATGAGCGTTATAAAGATTAAAACGTAAGACCTACTCAAGGCTTAACATTTTACGAAATGAAGCTAGAAGACTATAAATTAAACTTGACGAACCGTCTTCGAAAGCTTCGATCGAATCTTCATGACTTCAATAATGGTCCTTGAGCTTCAACAAAGCTTCAAGCACATGATCACGTGCTTTGAGAAGTCTTGAGACGTCGCTTTAGATGTTCTTAGAAATTTGGCGACGATCTCTATAACTGCACTCACAAAGAGTTAGTTCACGATATATTTATTTTTGTTCATCATCCAAAACCAAATCCGAGGAGTCAATACTCAACAAACTCCCCCAGTAGGATAGATCGTACCTTACGATCGGTCTTAAGGCTGGGGGAAGCTCCCCCAGCAGGCCAATCATTCGATCGACCATAAGACTGGGGATAGCTCTCCCAGCTGGCCGACCGACCCGTCGACCGTAAGGCTGGGGGCAACTCCCCTAGCAGGCTGGTCACATCTCGATCGTAAGGCTGGGGGCAACTCCCCCAGCAGGCCGATCATTCGATCGACCATAAGACTGGGGGTAGCTCCCCTAGTTAGCCGACCGACCCGTCGACAGTAAGGCTGGGGGTAACTCCCCCAGCTGGCCGGCCACATATCGACCGTAAGGCTGGGGCAACTCTCCTACCAGGCCGATCATTCGACCGACCATAAGACTGGGTGTCACGCCCCGCTTCCCAAAAATGTGGAGGCGAGACGTGAGAAGGTCCGCACAAACTTGAAGCTGTGAAGCTCCAAGTCTGATAAGCGTAAAAAACACTTATTATGGCAGGTCCTTGCAAAGAGAAACAAAACAACGATGATAATAAGGAAATGAGACGACATTTTATTGAATCTCCAAATGTCCATAAACAAATTACAATATCACAGAAAAGCCACCAGGCTAAAGGAAAAAGAGTCTAAGGCCCAACATGGCCTACAAAATATAACATACAAAACAAAGGTGCCACGCACCGACAACTAACAGGAATCCTAAAACATAAAGGAAACTCAACAAAGTCACCGGTGTCCACAAGACTCCTCCACAGCAAACACAACGTCCTCTGCAACAAGCTCTGGCTCTGAGTCTAACATGTGACACCCAAAAGAGAGAGGGGCACATGTCAGCAAGTCTAAAAAGACTTGTGCAAGGAAACGGAAAGAAAGGTAAACTAGCAACCTAGCAGTTATAGTATGATGCATGACATGGCAAATATAGCATGGAAGTGACAAGTAAAGGGAAGTACAAGTAGCACGTAGCAAGTATGGCATGGATAACAAGTTTTGCAAGTTTAAACACGGACAAGTACAAGTCAAGTAAATCACGTCAAGTAAATCACGTCAAATGAACACGTCAAGTAACAAGTGGTAGTTGTGACATGTATTGTCAAGTAACAAGTACAAGTACAAGGGATCACCCACACATGGATGCCCTATTGCCCGCAGGCTGTAGTCATGTACAAGGGATTACTCAGAGAGTGCCCTATTGCCCGCAGGCTGTGTTCACGCATCAAGTACAAGGGATCACTCAACGAGTGCCCTATTGCCCGCAGGCTGTGTTGAGCTCGTCTTCTGGAACACGAGCCAGAAAGTGTATTTAACAAGTATGGCATAGGGGTGCACCTAGCCGGAACAAGTAGCACTAGTATGTAGTGATGCTATGCAATCACGATGAGTATTCAAGTATGCAATGACATGAGCAGATATTCGCGTACCGTTAATAGAAATTAAACGTGACAGGCAAAATGCAATGACATGAACAGATATTCGCGTATCGTTTATTGAAATTAGACACGACAGGCAAAATGCAATGGCATGAACAATATTCGCGTACCGTTTATTTTAAATTAAACATGGCAGTTAAAGATGCATGGATGACATGAACAGTTAATACGCGTACCGTTAATTGAAATTAAACGTGACATACAAGCATGATGAGGGTGACGGACCAAGCTTCGTTGTCAAGCTAGGTCAATGGCGTCTAGACGGCTATCCTTTCACCGTCTAGTCTCTTTTACGCTAAAACAAGGTAATGGCCTAAGACATGGCCCAAACCAAGAGAGGCAAGTTTCACTTGCCTGGCACCGAGGAGAACGATCAACGAAGGCACATCACACAAATTGTTATCTACGAGAATGGATCACTGTCATGGAAAAACAACATTAGAATGGTAACTAATCCGTATTCACAATCGAACCCTACGATTTCTAATGATCCATTTTATTAGGGTTTCACAAATATCAAGTGTGGGTTATGAGATTATTAAAGGAAGAATACTACCCGTGAAGAAGCGGAGGAACGACGCCGAGAACTACGGCGACGGAAGAACGATCTGGCTCAGATCTGGAAATGGGGAAAATCTGGAGAAATGGGTTTGGATGAGGCTTTTGGGGATTTGATGAGGGTTTGTGGTTGAGGAGAGGTAGGATATGTGAAATGAGGGTTTGGATGATGATGGATGAGCTTGGGATGAAGGATCAATGGTTTGGGGAAGAAGGGGGCTCAATGGGGGAGAAATTAGGGTTTGGGGTGATGAGGAAGAAGAAGAAAACGTTTGGGGTGTATTTATAGAAAAGTGTGGCAGCTAGGGCAAAACTAGGGTTTCCTGGGCTGATTAGTCGGTCAAAGAAGGATTGGTGACCGACTAGCTTGGGAACTAGTCGGTCGGTTGATCAACGCAGACCGACTAAGAGTAAACAGTAGCTCGCTCAGGAAAACTGGACTATGAGTTAGTCGGTCGGTGAAGGCTTGTCAACCGACTAGTTTGATAACTAGTCAGTCGGTGAGTGTTCATTGACCGACTAAAGGCTGAATTCTGAGAGAGATCATGGAAATGAGAGCTAGTCGGTCTGAGAAGGATTCCTGACCGACTAGTTTAGCATCTAGTCGGTCGATGGTTGTTCTTAGACCGACTAAGAGTAAACAGTAACTCCAGAATAATTGATTGAATGAACTAGTCGGTTCCAGTTGATTTCCTGACCGACTAGTTTGGAAACTAGTCGGTCGGTTGATCTTCTTGAACCAACTAACGTGCATGAAAAGTCTCGAAATGGAGCGCAAAGGTCCGGGATGAATTCTAAGGTTTCTAGGCTCAACATATCGCTAAGATATGATCGATATGAAGCTCGTCACGAGTGACTTACTCCGAGTTCAATGATTCTAAGGAAGAAGCTAGAAGATCACATCAAAAGGAATGTAGACGAAAGCTAGGAAATCTCAACGAGATGAATGAAAGCGAGAACTATGGAAATGGAAACCACACAAGGAGAGAACCCACCATCACAAGCAAAACACACTGATAATCCAATCATACAAAAACCAGTCGTTACACTGGAGATAGCTCCCCCAGCTGGCCAACCGACCTGTGGACCGTAAGGCTGGAGCCACCTACCCCAGCAGCCTGCCACATATCAACCGTAAGGCTGGGGCAACTCCCCCAGCAGGCCGATCATTCGATCGATAATAAGACTGGAGATAGCTCCTCCAGTTGGTCGACTGACCCATCGACCGTAAGGATAAAGGCAACTCCCCCAGCAGGCTGACCCCTCGATCGACTATAAGGATGGGGACAACTCCCCCAGTAGGCCGTGTTGGATCTCGATCTAAGCCTAGAGGGGGGATGGGGTGAATAGGCTAATAAAAAATATTCGTGCGACACACGAACAATCACAACAGTTATAAACACAAACAGAGTAAATAGTACGCAGTCACAGAGTACGTGTAGATTTACCCTGGTTCGGTCGTCCCCATGACCTACGCCAGCCCCGAAAGCAAATATTAGATTAATATGTTATCAAGGTACAACTAGCATGAGTCAAGAGCCCCAACTCAAATCTCACCTACTTCGTACGCACTCTCGCATGCTCAACACTATCAACCTAATTAGATGCTCTCACCCTTGACGAGCCCCAACTCATCAAGCCCCCAAAAACACAAGTAACTGTAAAAGTTTCTCCTACAAAGATCGCTACTACTACACAAATATAATAGTAAAAGAGTTTAAAGAATCTCAGTGTGTAGGCGTAGTCGTCTCTGTCAATTGGCACGGGTCAGATCGAGTCTGACGATGATGTAGTCGTCTTATGTCCGCAACTCAAGTTGCATCTCCTTGGTCCCTCTTGAATGATTGCCGCTTTGTTGCTTCAAGGGGATATTGCGGCAAGTCCTCAAGTTAATGTTGCGGCAATGTGCACTTGTGCGTGGGCTGATCCTTGTAGCTTGGTAGTCAAAGATTTCGGCTTGAAGTCTTGATTTGCATGGGGATGCTTGCAGCATGAAAGTAAAGGGTTGCGGCTTGAATGCTTTCTCATGTTTTTGTGCCCTGTGGTCTCTTTTTGGAGAGAGAATTCCCTTGTGATTTTATGAGCCTGCAAAAACAAAGCAAGGAACAAGTTAAAGTTAGAGGGAAAAGCATAAAATAATAAGTCAAAGTTTGATCTCTTTCTCCCCCTGTCTCTATCTCTGTATTTCTTTTGGCCTTTTGTTTTTTTGTTTCTTTTTGATGCACAACAGGTTACTCTTTTGATAGGGATGCTTGGTCAAATGTCTGTAGGAGTTTTCTGCCCTGCCGTTTTCATGAAAGAATCTGCAACAAACAAATCAGTAGTGCTCCTCTGTAAATACAAAAGAAGGAGATCAATAACTCATCTCTCTCTCTCTCAATTCTTCACATGCAGCCAAACTAATTGGGGAAGACAGCTACACAATTCTTTGACTCCTTGCAAAAAGGAAATAACGAAGGGAACTTGGCAGCAGCTCTTGCCCGTGTGTACTCCCCCCTTTTTTGTTGCTCCTTCGAACTTGTTGGTATAGAGATCTCCTTGGTGCGGCTTGGGATTTCTCTATGAGGAAGGTTGTTGAAGCTTTGCGGCAGTCAAGGATGCTAGATGATGATGACAATGAGGCTTGCAACTATGTGGGGGATAGGACTTGAAGCTTACGCAAGGAAGGGGTTGCTAGGGCTTGTATTGGCCGACTTGTTATGTGTGTATGCCGCAACCCCTCTCCTTTGAGAGGAGGGGTTTTATAGGGAAGTGCTAGGGTTTACAATGCGGCTAGAGGCCTCCCATGTGCAAGGATGTGATCAGCTAAGGAGATGATGGCAATGGACGAGAGATCTTCATGATAGGATCCCTAGAAGATAGGAAGGAAAGATTTGAAGCCATCTTTGTATAGGAATCCTAATGTGCAAATATATTGGGAAACTGATTTTTACTCATCCCAATATGGAATTCAAATAGGAATAGGAGATGTATAGGATAGCACATGACCTCTAATTGATCCTCTCCTTAGCTCTCCACAATTGACCAAGTCCAATGGTGATATGTATAGCAATTCTCCATCTCTTTGACTTAGTCATCGTTCGTGTATTTACATCCTTACCACTCCTGCAAACACTTAACACACACATAAAATCGTTCATATATGTTTGTCATTATCAAACAATAAGTCCTAGATAGTTGTATCCAACAGGCCGATCACTCGATCTACCGTGAGCCTTTGGGCAGCCCCCCAGCAAACCGACTGCGAGCCGACCATGAGGGCGGGGGGAAATTCCTCCAACGAGCGAACACGCGATCGAACTTGGACCGATGGGCGACTCCCACGGTGAGATGATCACACCCTCAATCCTAACACGTCAAAAAGCGTTCCCAAGAAACCCTTCCCACAGCTCGAGCTGCCGACCAACCTCGACACGAATAGCGGGAAGAGGGGGCAAGGCCAAAAACAAAGACGAGACAACAACGTGCAAACACAACGGACATACCAAAAAAGTGAAAACTTTTATTATTCATCCGGGTTGTTACAAATAAGGGGGAAAACAAAAAGAAGACTACTATGACCGCCTACGAAGCGGGAGCTCGGGAGGAACTCTCCCATGTTGCTTTAGCGGTGTCCCTCGCCCCGGCAAGCTGGTCGGGGGCAGCGGAGAGGTGAATAAGCGTCTGCCAAATCTGCTCCCTGTACTCCAAGAATCCCTACAAGAAGGACTGGGTGATCCACGGGGCCAGGACGTCGTCGTAACCCCTCACAACTTCATTAACAAGCCGTTGGGGATCCACCCGTCACAGGGAACCAATCTCGGACCAAAGCTCAGCCTTTTCCTTCCTGTGTGTTTCCTTGGCAAGGGACAACACCCCCTCAGCTTCCTCAGCGGACAACTCGACAGCAGCCCGAGAGACATCAACGGCCGCCAACGCCTCCTTCAATTTCTCCAACTCCGACGTGAGCTCGGAGACCTTGTGGAGCGAGGGCTGTAGCTCCTTGTGAGCCGCTTCGATCGCTCGCTCGGTCGCCTCTGCCCTTAGATGCTCCCACTCAAGGGCCGCCTCAAGCTCGGCGACCCGCTCTGCGCGCCGCTGCACCTCTACGGCTATTGAGGACGCCTGCGAGATGAAAGGGAAGAGGATCAAGCTCAACAAGATGAGAGCGAGAGAAGGAAGAGGCTTACCTGCTGAATCTGTCATACCATGCAGTCCCCCAAGTTCTTAGAGCAGACCCTCTCCAGGAGAGAGCGATCCCCCGACAGAGCAAAGCTCTGTGCCAACCGGACAGCCACGTCAAGGTTGGTAAAAACCGACCCCCTAGACGGGACCTCAAGTCAGGGCCCGAACACAAACAGCACGCACCCTACCTCGACTGGAATATGCTCGGCCTGGAGAGTAGGAGAAGCCTCCCCCAGGACCTGGGGGCTTCCCTGAGAAGCAACCAACATGGGACGTGCCACCAAGGAGGCGTCGTTCCCTTTTCTCTTCTTCTTCTCGGGCCTCTCAGAACTCGAGCAAGAATGCTTCTTCCTCGAACCCTGACCTCCAGTCGACGCGACAAGGTCCTGCCTAAGGCCAGCCAAGGCCCCTTCGACGGGGACTGGGTTAGCGAGAGCGTCAACTAGGCTCGTCATGACGGGGGAAGAACCTGCGGCGGCCGGGATCGAAGCCTGACTCGGGGAAGCACCGATCAGACCCGCTGCGGCTGGAGAAGAACCAGCAGTGGCTGAGGTCATAGCCAAGCTCAGTGGAGCGTCGACCGGACCCGTCACCATGGGGGAAGAGCCTGCAGTCAAGGACTAATCCACCCTCTTTAGCATCCCGATCGGTAGCTCAGCTGCCCGGGCCGCCTCCTCTGTGCAGCACGACGTGTGGACAGAGGAGCTTCCCCAAGAGCCCCGAGAGCCTCGAGCACCCTGACAGATGAGTTGATGCACGGCATAAGGATGATTGAACTCTTGGCCCGCCATTCCTGCAAAAAAAGGAGTATCCGGGTAAGCTAAGTAGAAGGGCGAAGTCTAAAAAGCGCCTTTACCGGGGGACCACAAGACGCTTTTGAGGAGGAGACATCCAAAAAGGGCCAGACCAATCTCTCCTCTCTGGGCAAGGCCAACAGGAATGTAACCGTGGCCCGGTCGACCTCTGATAGGTCCACCGCCAAATCGTAGGCACCCGAGCTTCCCCAACCAATTAGAATTGTGGCATCCCAGGGGAACGTGACAAAAACATAATCGCTCTTCTAATGACCGACCCACCGGGGTAGGCCCAACAGACACTCTCCCCCCTCTTGACGTCAATATGAAGCCATGTTGCCGAGAAGAAAGCCTTGATTTTGTAGAAATAAAAGAAAAAAGGCAAGAACAGCTCCAACTCGTGCAGATGATAGATCACGACGAAGCCGACCAAGACCGTAACCGAATATGGAGTCAGCTGGCACAGGGACACTTGTAGAAACTCCAAACCTGGACGATGAAGGGATGGAGAGGGAAGCGAAGCCCCATCCGAAATATCTCGATGCACACCCCAACCTCATGAGCTCCAGGAAAACAAATCCTCTCATCTTGAAATTGGACCCGAACCCCATATGGGTAAGGGAGATATTCCAACCTGATTCTCTCGACGGTGGAATACGAGACGGTAGAGGCCGCGCTTCGAGAATCGTGGGTGGAACCTCGGATCCCTCAGCTCTAGAAGGGTTCCCCCGCTGGATCAGATCTTTAAACAGCAAACCCTTGCCCTTCTAAAAGAACGAGGACGCCCCGACGGCCGTGCCGAAATCATCGGCATCAGGTGGTGAAGCTCCTATTCTCAGTGCCCTTGCCATTAAGCAAGATGAAAAACAGAAGTATGAAAGGGGGTTACCTTGCGAAAGCTGAAGAAGTGGACGTCGAAGAAGAGACAGAGAGAAAATCCGTAACGATGAGAAGAATCGAAAGTGAAATCGAGAAGCACGGAAGGAACCCAAAACCCTGACTTTTTATATGGAGGGTAGCCCCAAATCCAGACCGTCCAAAGAAGTACACACGTCAACATCTCCCTGAAGGCGGCCCTCCGAATCCCACTTCCAAAGGGGGGAAGAATTCTTGGCTTCCAGCGCCATGATGACATTCATTTAATCAGTTGCCTCGACTGACGCGCATGTCAAATCCACACGAATCATATCCCTCGGACCGAATCGTCAAGAGCCGAACGGCCCGAGTGATGGGGGGCAATTGATACAACCCCCAGAACAGAGCGAGTCAAGCCCACGACCCAGGTGGGGGTTGGGCCCAAACCTTAAGACCCCGCAAGCGTATCGAATCACGAGGGCCCAAAGCCCACGTCAGGGAAACTGCTGACCCTCTACGATTGAGAAAATCGCTCCCCAGATCGCGCTCGGCTTGAATACCAGTCAATGCACCATCACGACCACCTTCAGCCCCTTGAAGAGACCATCAAAATAGGCGGGCAGGAAGGGCGAGATGACATAATGCCATAAAGACGTTGACATGCAAACTCCTATAAGAGGACGAGAAGACGAAACACCAAAGGATCAAATCCTGACTACTCAGATCTCAGGTACTCCACCTCTCGAGACCTTTTCTTCCACCTTATATTTCTTCTCCATAGCTCGGCCCGAGGACTCGTGTATTGGTCTCTCCGTGTACCATACTCGATCTCACCGAGCATCCTTCAGACAAGTACTGACTTAGACATCGGAGGGTACTTGGTCGGAACCAGGGTCCGACCCCCCCGACGAGCTCTCTCGTCTGTGCAGATCTAAGGAGCCGCCAACCGACCGAAGCCACCCTTCAGCGCCCCATCGCTCGGGTCTGAATGCTCCCGAGCCCTTGGCCCGACCGACCGATCGCCCCAGGAAGCCGTCGTTCTGTCGAAGCTACCCTTCAGCATATCGACACATGGATCCGTGCGTTTTCTGCCCCAGCAAACGCTCGGACAATCGACCTTGGAGGCCGCACGCGTCACACGTGACCGCGATGACCCCCGGACCTGCAACCTATCAATCAGTGGTGAGAAAACACGCCGAAACAATTTGAATACAGTATTATTTGACATGCAATCTGATTATTACAAATCCAACAATTTACAAACAATATAATTTTTTGTAGCAAGTTGATCGAGGAGCAAATCTCCACAGGCTTTGCACATATCTAGGTTTTGAGGTGTTATAACGTGTATAACAACACCAAACAAGATATAAATTGGGGGAAAAGTGGAAGGCAACTTTTTGAATGGTAAAGTATGTGAAATTTTCTACACATGCTGCTCGTCTATCTTAACCACACATAACAGTCTTTGGGTCATGTGCAAAATGCACGTGTTGTTAAAAATTTTATATAAAATTAAACCTCACTTTCTTTTTATGGGCAATTTGGGATGAGTTTGTGGTGGGCGGCATTTGATTGGAGAGCAAGATATTGAAGGATATGTGGAGGGAAAATGTCGCAACTGCATCGACCACGGTATTCTGGTGATGCCACCGCAGCCGATCGACAGATCAAATGTGGCATTAGAGAAGTGTATTTGGGGATCCTGTAGATGACAATCAAACGCCGGGGTGTGTGTGTGTGTTGGGGTTTGGGGGTGGATAGTCTTATCCAGAAGATAATCACAAATCAAAACTAAATCCCTCTATATACGACTAAGATTCTAATTAAAGTTAACTAACTTGGATCTTAACCAACAAATTGCAAGAATAGATATCTGCTGAAATCTAAGCCAATTATGTAAATATAGAGGAAGAGTGCGATAGACAAGAGGTCATATGCAAACACGAGATTTTACATTGGTTCGGTCAGTCCTGTGATCTAGTACAACATCCACTATCCAATTCTCCACTTGAGAGCAACTTGACTCAACAATGACGACCTCACATTAGAGACAACAAGCAACCTCTTCTCAAGAGGACCTCACACTGGAGACTTTTCTCCAATTATAACAACCAACCTAAATTACCAAGCAATTATACAATAACTCACCACCTCATCCGCTTAGGGCCTGTTCTTTTGCCAAGATTAGCAGTGGGAATGGGAATAGGGACACTATTCCTGCACTATTCACTCTATTCCAAGTTTGTATTCCAAGCGGTTGTTCTTTTGGGCGTGGATTAGAATCCTACGTGGCAATTCCAATTTGGTAATGATGAGCACTTTTGTATTCTAAGCTTTTTGCTTGGAATACAATGGAATCCTTAGGAATGGTGGGCCCCACTCTTTCATCTCTTTCTATCTCTCCCCTCCAACTCATCCCCTTTCCACTTTTTCATTCCAACTCTTCAATCCTAAAAGAACACAAGAATAGCATGTGGACCCCACTTTCTATTCCAAACCCCACTTTCTATACTCTATTCCACCCAAAAGAACACAAAACTCCATTTTCTCTCTCCTTGGAATAAAAACTTTCCCCTATTCCATTCTTCCCTATTCCAGCAAAAGAACAGGCCCTTAGAGGATTTTACAATACTTTTGATTGGATGTAGATGATGTTCATATAGCCAAGAGAATGAAGCTTTTGTGTGAATTCTGACTAAAGAAAACACTAATTGTGATCTCAAGAAAATCAAGATTAAGCTTGAGAAGATCACAATTCTATGGCTAAGAAAATTGATTACTTAAAAGCTTTTGAAAACACTACAGAACTTTGGCCAAGAGAATTTTTTTGTGGGCTTTTGAGGGCTTGAAAAACTCCTAGAAAATCTTAAAAATAACTCAACCAATGCATAATAACTTCAGAGACCGACCCTCTATTTATAAGAAGAAAATATGCTCAAAGAAGACTTTCAAAATTGCCCTCCAATGTCTCCAACGGCTAGTCAAAAAAGCAAGTCAAATTAGACCAGCAAGTCAAATTAGACCGTTGGGAACAGTTAGTCGACTCAAGTACACTCTCACTATATATGTATAAGTCGACAAGTTTTCTTTCTGATACACTGATGCATATGAAAAAAATCTGGGATTTTCTTATAAAATCATTTAAAACCATTTCTAAAACATTAAAAACATTTTTTATGTGTTTCTATGCGTGTGGAGCTTCAATCTAAGGTCTTACATTGAATCTAAAGACCTGAAAGAAAATACAGCAAAATTAACCGAACACTTGAGCTTGATGTAGATTTGAATCTTCATCTTCATGTCTTTGACTCTTGAACTTTTGTTGCCTGGATTAAGCTTCATCCACACCTCCATCTTGACCATGTGCTCTTCAGTTTGAATATCTTCATGGCTTTGGGTGAGCTCCATGTATTGATGTGAATCCTTCGTTCATAACTTTCAACTCGTTCTTTTGTATAAACTTTTGTACACACACTCAAACATGATTAGCACACTTCACAATGAATGAGAAAACATAACTAGTTCCATTTACTAACAAGCATTTCTGATACAACACAAATAAACAATAAATAACTCAGGAACAGCAGTCGACGCTACCCAACATGTTCCGTAAAATTCACCCCGTCTTTTCTCCTTGCACTCTGGGCTACAGAGCCCTATACAAGAACATATAAATAAATATATTGGTTTAATAAACAAATATTAACAAACAGACGATCACCCAATTGCGGGGCATGTGTTGTAACTTCATCGAAACTATCCTCCAGCTTCAGCTTCAGCTCTCTCTCTGTCTCTATGATTCTAACAGTTGATTCCACATTGTAGCACATCTGGGCCAGTTACTCGGGTGGTGAAAGGATCGATCCTAACCCATAACAACGAGAAAATGGAAGCCAGGAGAATCGACCAGACAACCACTATGGTCGGGGTGCGGTTCTGCCTTCCCATCAGACCCTTGAGGAAGGGGTAGAGATGGACAATCACCCAGAAGGCGAAGAAGAGCTTCCCGAAGAGCGGACCCCACGACTGGTACCCGCTGTTGACGGCGTAGGAGATGCCAGCGACAACACCCACCAGGTTGATGATGAGAAGGGTCGTAGGAGGAATCAGAAGCGTCGTCCATTTGAACATGTACAGCTCGGCAGAGTCACCATCCTCGTCGGATGCCTTTGAGGTGACGGTGAAGTTGGTGTCGATACCCGCCAGGACCTTCAGAAGCCCCTGGAAGACGGCAAACAGATGCGCAGACACGCCTCCTATCACCCAAAACTGTTCATTCCTCCACCACTCATCGATCCCAACCCCGCTCCATCTCATTTCCAGTATACCGGTGGCAAAGATGGAAAGAAAGAGAGAGATAAACCAAATACTGGCCACATTACTGATCTGCATCATAAAAATGCAACCACATTTGGTATAGGTTGATAAAAAACATTATAAGGTAAAAGCAAATGTTGAGATCAATGTTGAAGAAAGTACCGGAGGGACGATGAACTTTCCAGTAAGGAGACAGACAGCCGGCAGAGTACAGTATAGAATGAGGGGAAGAGCAGTAAGAGGGTAGATGGTGGTGTTGATATAGGCAAATCTCTCTAAGAATTTAAGCCTCCCTCCATACCCATACCATATGGGACAGTGTCGGCTGAAAAGAATCTCGACGGATCCCAGTGCCCACCGAAGCACTTGGTTCAAACGATCTGACAAGTTAATCGGAGCTGACCCTTTGAAGGCTGGACGCTGAGGCATGCAGTAAATTGAACGCCAGCCGCGGGCATGCATCTTGAATCCAGTAAGAATATCCTCAGTAACTGAACCATAAATCCATCCAATCTGCATTGGTGCATCAAATAGTTATTAAATATCTGTGAACCATGGAGTACCAATTTGACTACAAACGAACAATGCCAGGAAATTTTAAGGATAAGAAACAAAGGGAGTAAATAAGAACAAAAAATTGTGAAGATGAGCAAGATAAAACCAGAAAATTATAAGGTGAATGGCATGTTCCGATTGGAAAATTATAAAGTCACACTTAGCCAGCAAGGTGATGAACTGGCCTTCTCGCTAACTTCCATTCCGTGCAGATTATAAAATAGAACAGATAATAAGACAAGTCACTCATGTTAAAGGTTGTTTATGGTATTGTAGAGCTATAGGTCAATCAAGGATACCACTGAGCAGAATTCTAAGTAAACCGGTACAAGATTACCACTGAGCACTCTCGAAATTGTTATGTTACAGCTAATTCCAAGCAGCAGGCAAAGCGATATGGTTACGCTGTTGAGAGTGCAGCCCATACAGCAATACACATACAAGATATTGCAGGGAAAATAGAACGAAATACCAGGAGTCGTAGTAACACACCTCCCTACCCCAATCTGTCTTATCTTCGTAGCCACAGCTGATGACATGAATAGCTTCTTTCAGGAGAGATTCGGGTGTTGCTGACTGAGGGACACCACCATGCTCCATTAGTGTAGAGGCAACAAAGACAGCAGACTGACCAAACCTTTTCTCCAAGCTCACTTGTGACATTAGCAGCGACTTCTCATCATCAAATCCAGCTCCTGGTATTATAAAATAATTAAAAATAAGAAACAGGCTCAGGGAAATGAGCTAAAATAGATGGTATTTTAAAATCGGCAAACTAAGATGGCAAGTTCATCTGAAACTCACTACGATTGCATAAACATCATAACCAGATTATTCTACTTTAGCTTGGCAGATCTTCACAATTATCACATGCCATGTACATAAATAATGATCATATGGATTATGCCAAGGCATTTTACATGATGGGAAGGGGGAAAAGACAAGCGTACCCTCAACCCCTTCTTCTATGTCCTCCAGATTGAATATTGGTACGGTATTGTCCACATGCTTGCTTGATTTTTTCTTGTCTGAACCCTTTGTGCTTGATTTTGAACTTTTCTTCCTAGAACCACCACAGAGCGATGACAAGAAGCCACCCTTCTTGTGCTTGCTCTTAATAGGAGGCTCATACCCATATAGTGCAGTTCTATTGAAGACGCATCCTGTACCCACATAAACTGGGCCTTGGATACCATCGAGGCCTCTTAAATTAATCTACCGAAACAACAGAAAATCAGTCAGAAGAAGTAGAAAGTGCAACTACTTATTAAAATCATAATAACATTAATCCTACATTCTTACTTTGATTCAAAAACACTTAACAAATCATTCCAAAATATGGGATTTTGGTGAGTTAAATAACAATAGAAAAGAGGTATAGTGAGAGAAGCATAAAGATCAGAAAGTCTGTGAGGGCAGAAAATTAAAAAGTTCGTTGAATCTACATATTTTTTTTTCAGATATGAACAGAAATAACCAATTCATGTGATTGCATGCAAGGACATGGTTGGAATTTTGGTTTCCAAGTACAGGTGAACTGTGTTCACCTTAAAGAAGTTAATAGCTTGATTGAAAACACAATGAGAAAATTTTATAATCCACTGGAACCATCTATAGTATAGGCAACACACCCAGAATACCATCATGGCTCGATGAAAACTGATTCCATTTAATTCACAAACAAATTGAAATAATAATTGGACACTAGACTTACATCAAAGAACACAGTATTACGGTTAGCATATCGATCGTTCCTGTCAATACCATCAAACCTCTGTGGAAATTGTACATAACAAACTCTTCTACCAAGATTTGGATCCATAAGGAAACACATAGCTTCCCTCAAAGCTTTGCTGTTGTTTATGTAATGATCACAATCAAGATTCAACATATAGGATCCATTCGTAAGGACAGCTGATACGCGTACCTACAAGGATGTTAATGCAGATGATCAAATGAATTATATAATAATATATAGCTAAATCGAAAGCAATTGTCTAATTCCTTACAAGAGCATTCATGGCACCGGCCTTCTTGTGATGTTGGAAACCAGGACGCTTCTCACGAGACACATAAACTAATCGTGGAAGCTCATTCCCCTCAGTGTCGAGACCTCCGCTATGGCCTAAGAAGACCTGCAAACGGATAATCAGACCAATTATAAACTATTTGCCTTTAACTAATCTTACCATTCTTTCATTTCCTATATATGTTAAAACAACAGCTCTTGAGAGAGTCAAAATGGAGAAATAAAATTCAAGATCAGAACATGTTGAATTAATAGGCAATTATTGGCCATATTATTCTAGTATGTTTCTTTCTCAAATTATACAAAATAGTGCCTCATATCAGCACTTGTGATAACTTGAAAATAGGATACTTCCTTGAAGAAAAGTAAACAGTCATGTAGGTTCTGGAAAGTAGATACCAATTAAAATTAGAAGCACCAACCTGTATCATTCCAGGATGATCTCGGGTGTTATTTCCAGGCCAAGGTGTTCCATCTTGCATGATCCACCCTTCTTCAGGAACTTTTTGTGCCTTTGCAACAAGGCCATTGACACGAACTTTGAACTCTTCATACTCTCTCTGCATTATGTAAAGTTCCGGTGAGATGGATATACCGTAGATAAAAAGGATCCAACTGAAAAGTTGACATGCCTACATATTGCACATACCTTCATTGCACGTCGATCTTTTACAAATGAAGGATGTACCTTATCTTTTAAATAATCGACCTTTTGTGCAAAGTACCATTCAGGAGCCCGAGGTTCTATACTATATTTCTTAGAGAAAGGAACCCATTTTCTTGCAAATTCTGAGGTTTCTGCTAGGGCTTCAAATGTCAACATGGCAGCTCCATCATCAGAGAGATAGCAAGAAACCTTGTCAACCGGGTAATCAACAGCAAGAATTGATAGCACTGTATTAGCAGTGACAAGCGGAGGCTCCTTTAACGGGTCAACAGTACTGACAAAAATGTCAACAGCAGCCAACTGGGAGGGCTCACCTTCCCTGTCGTATCTGTTATATCAAGCAAAGACATATGCCAACATTTAAATAGCTATTTAACATCTAAACCATATGCAAAAATTTATAGACCAGTCGTATTAAGAATATCCATTAGTAGTAGCACATTTTTAAGGGAACTACAGAAGCTAATAATAAAGAAATTACCTAATAGCCAGTCTATCAAGATAAGTCTCCCGATTCACAGGGAACCACTTGGGGAACTGATCCAGGATCCAAGATATAGCAAACCAGATCTCACATATCACAGACATCAACCATAAAGGATAGGCATTGCGCACAGGATTTGTGATTCGATAATGCAAGAAGATGGAGAGAATAACAAGACGCAAACAAATAACCATTCTGTATGGGTTTATTCTGGAAGATGCGATAGACACTTTCCTTGAGAGAGGCTGGCGAGCTTCATCATTCCTGCAATATGAAGGTAACACATTAAAATAAAATCAAGTTGCACATACAAACAGGAAGAACAAATGAATAGAATTAAAGAAGCTTCTGCATGCCATAAGCAGGACCATAACTATGGATGCTGATCAAATTAATTTTTCCATGGAAGTACAACTTATAATGATTTCCCTATGAAAAATAACCCTCAATATTTACAACGCTATGTACATAAAGATGTATGTATATATGTCCATGCATGCATGCATTCATACATGCATATCAGAATCGAATACATTTGTAACCCCAACGATGTTGGCATGAGGACTGCTATTGCACCTCAACAATGTAAGTATCATATGCAGAAACAATATACATTCATGATCTAAATATTGGAGCATTTTCAATGCCCCCAATGTTTTGCTCTTTATATGTAATACTTCTGTAATGAGTATACAAATAAAAAAGAACACATCAGGATTGAAGACTGATGAAACAATAGGAGAACTTGGATACAAGAAGCTCATACACAGACACATAAACAGACATGACACAACAACAATGAAACAAAAATACATAGGAACCACCAACAGCAAAACAAGAAGTGTAGTATCATAATGCTTATGACACTTCAGAATCAAGGTGTCCATGCTACGTGTCACAAATTCGTGCCACAAACATATTGAAGCAGTCCATGATTTATCTGTACATAAATACAAAAACACTGCATGTTGTTATCTATTGTCAATCTAGAAGGATGACTCTACAACATCAACTTTTCTTACTGGTATGACATGGTGAGTCTTGGCTAAATCCTATAAAAGATGATGAAGACAGGTGGGCGAGGCCATTATCATTTCTCACCATTATAGAAGGCATCCCATCTAAGAAAGAACAATAATGATATTGGATAATAAAATCTTCAAAAGCAACTAAACAAGGAATGCAGCCAGAGGCCTCCATTCAAACATGCAATAACAAGTAGTCTTCTTGCGATAATAATTAGTTTTAAGCCGACCCTACTTTTTCTGGGTCATTGAGGCATACACTTTTTTTTTCCTTAAAGATATTGCATTACAAACAATCCAGATTTAACTAGAACAATGGAAAATGAGCAATACAAGAACATCAACACAGAATATCAACATGGTAGCTACATTTCTGTGGTTCTGCTTCACAATCTAAAAGAAGGCATGGATCCTAAAACATACCGAGTACATCTAAATATAGTTTGCATGTATTTGTTTGTGTGCACTGAAATGAGTTGGCTGTCAACCAAGACATCGACCATGATTGCACATTAAATTAAATAAGAAAAAATTGCATAAGCTCTATATTATGGAAAACTTACAGCAAAGCATCATCCATATTATACTCTGTACTCGCATCAATGTCGCCAACTCCCCTTCCTTCGGAAGGAGGATGGCTAGTACCATTAGTCATAGGAACTACATTTTTATCCTGCTTCATCTTCCACCCATCAACCCTCTCCTTCCAGGCAACATTACCAAAACCTCCCGAAAACTCCCTCGACGTGTTAGCTGCTTAAATAGGAATACCAACAAAACTAATGTAAATATACATAAAAATATATATCTAAATGCCAAGAGCACCATCTTCAAACCACATACGTGACTGAGCGTAAGGGACGGGGTGCACACGCTTCCTGCCGCCGCCGCCGCCAGGTGACATATCAGGGGATGCTCCAGCCAATTCCCCAGAGAGCTGCAGAGGGTTTCAAGTCAATAATATAACCATATATTCCAAAATGGGTTCATGTAACATGAACCAATTCCATGCAATAGAAACTAATACCGGCTGGCTATGAGTGAGCATAGGAATATGATTACGAGGAATCTCCCCACTATCATACTTCGGCGGCCCAACATCCTCTCCTCTCCCATAGCTCATATGCCAGCTCAGCATCCTCTCTGCAATCTTCTGCTTCTGATCTTGACCCCCGGATGGATAATTGAAGTCGCTCGCACAGTCAACATCTCCATCATCCCCTTCCTCCCCATGGATCGGCCGGCTCCCTAACAATCACCAAACAAGCTACAAATCAGCCAATTTTCTCACTACGCATTCTCCTATCCAAAATGGTGAACAGAGATCCATGAGCAAAACCTTTATGCCTCTTGTACTTGGTCTTGCACTGTGGGCAAGATTGATTCCCATCCTTCCTCTCATACTCGTAGCATGGGCGGCAGACCGGGAATCCGCAGATGTCGCAAGCGACGAAGAGGTCCCCGTCGATCGTGGTCCCCACAACATCGCCGCAGATCTGACAAGCCTGCTGGCCTACGGCATGCTTCCCATGTTTCTTCATCCAACCAAAATTAAGACCACTCAGTGTTAGAGACGCAAAATCTCGACAAAGGAATAACACCGAAATTCATAGAAATCGAATCATTGGGCGACGTACACCGCATTAAACTAGTCCGATAAAAACTGCATTTGAGCTGAAACACATAAAGAAACAATCTTGTTCTCAAGGAAATACTAACCGCAGTCTCTCCGTCGACCTCCATTAAATCCCGAAAAGCTTGTCAGCAGATCCAAGTGAAGAAGACCTTCGATGTCAGCAGATCTGAGCAAAGTGTTACCGCATCCCTGCTAAAACAAAAAGCCCAGTTTGTAAACAAACAGAAAGTGAGATATCTCAATGAATTTGACTAGATCTGGCCGAGCATCAAACTCGCCAATATCATGTTCGATCAATTGCCACACAGAAGGGGGGCAATCCAACTCCCCCAAACAGCGCAATTTTTATTAGAGAATCAGTTTAGTGCGAGAGAAAATGACTGACCTTTGGTCGACAACTGCAATACAAATGCACCAAATTTGTGAGAGAGAGAGAGAGAATGGCGATCTCTCCAACTACAGCAGAACTCTCTGCACCTTAAAGCGAATAGAGAGAGCGTAATTATTATATTTAAATATTAGAAATCAAAACGGTGGTTTGAGGGGAAAGCAACATTCTAACCATTGGGACAATTTTTGAACAGAGCTCCTCTCTCTCTCTCTCTCTCAAGAATAAAAAACAATGAATTATCTTTAAAAAAAGCCGCATTTATAGCGGAAAAGGAAAATTTTAATTTTTTGGGGAGCTCCTATATTTTAGCTGTGAATTTCGCCGCCTTGTGCCATGGAACGAGGTGGCTCAAACTTTACAGACTGACTCAACCCGCACCCAAAAATAAACCGCTCAATGTAATAAATGGCCCCACTGAGCCATTGTGTGTGGTGAAGACAGTGCGTGCATGTTGTAATGATTTTGATATGCTTAGCTGGCAGTGTGTGAAACATATAGAGATAGAGAGATTACAGCTGTTTTTGTTGGAGCGAAGGAGACGACCGACACCGGCTGCTCTGATAGTCGGATGGGGTATTTTAGTCAATTCGGTAGGGGGTGGACGTTTGATCTACTTGCTTCTTTTGACTCCCTGCTCACTGGGCCATGTTAGTAGCCAGCCCAACAACAAGTTGCTTTTTTTATTAAAAAAAATTTGGTTTTAATTTTTAGTTTTGTTAGAATGATATAAAAGTGTAGGCTACTGGTTGATACCATAGCCATAGCCATATATATATTGAATAGTCATAACTCGTGCCTGCAGGCACGGTTCATTTAAGATTTTTCCCCTCAAAATATTTGTTCTCCAAAAAATTATTTCCACAACCAAAATTGCGCGGAACAACAAATTAGCGTAAAAAATATTTAGCTATACGGGCGCTTTCGACGCGTAACAACAAATTCGGCGCAGGCGCATTCGACACGGAACAACAAATTCGGCGTAGAACAACAAATTCGGCACGGAACAACAATTTTGGCATGGAACAACAAATTAGCGTAAAAATATTTAGCGCTCGGCGCGTAACAACACGTAGAACAACAAATTCGGCGCCGGCGCCTTCGTCGCGGAACAACAAATTAGTGTAAAAAAATTCAGCGAAGACACCAAACAACAAATTCGACGTAGAACAACAAATTCGGTGTGGGCGCCTTCGGCGCAAGAAATTATTCTCATCTTTTGCCACATGCGTCGAAGAGACGGTGGGCCCTACGTTGAGGGAGATATCGTTCGATCTGTAGTCGCATTCGATCTGCAGCAGCATTCGATCTGCAGCATTAAGTGCAAGTTTAAAGTTTTTTTCTCAAATGCGTTAATTGCGTGCACTCGGCTATTTCCCAGAAACTTTCATTCACAAAAATCTTTCATTTCCCCAAAAGCTTTCATTTCCCCAAAAATGTTTTTCCCTCCAAAACTTTCCACAAAATCTCATCGCAACCATTCATTTTTCAAGATAAATCTCAGCCGTCTTTCTATCAACCCCTTTGTCTTAGTCAGTGTGTCCTAGTCAACTCTAGGATTCAAAAACAGTTGTCAAATGTATAATAGATATTAGAGGAGTTACATGTGTATTATACCAAGAGACACCCACTTAGTAGTGGGTATAATGGTGGATGTAAGTGGGTAGAGACCAAAGGTCTCCCCCATTCATAACACTTCCCCCTCATCCATCCATTATTAGCATATGAATTCTTCAGGATCCAATACGCTAATATGGGGTGGATACTGCTGGATTCAGAGTAATCATGTTTGCCTCGTTAAATCCTTAGCTGTGGAAAACCCAGTGGGAAAAACCAACAGCTTAAGGAAAAAGAGTACAATACACAAGTGACTCCCCCTGATTCGTACAAGCTTCAGGCTTGTAGGTCTTACAGCTGTCGCGTCCCTATACAAGCTTTTTAAAAGTACATCTAGGCAATGCCTTAGTAAACAGATTAGCTAAATTATTGCAAGACAGAATCTGCCGTACTTCAATATGCTTTTGCTCCTATAGCTCGTGCGTCCAGAAAAACTTGGGAGAGATGTGCTTCGTATTGTCGCCCTTGATGTAACCAACTTGTAGTTGAGCTATACAAGCTGCATTATCTTCAAATATGGTTTGCTCAAGGTCGTCTGTCTTCAGGCCGGTCGTCACTAGAATGTGATGAATGACTGAACGAAGCCAGATACATTCTCTGCTAGCTTCATGGATCGCCAGGAGCTCTGAGTGATTGGATGAGACTGCTGTGGTGGTCTGCTACAAAGATTTCCAGGAGATGGTCGTACCACCGAAAAACTTTTATGTTTACGGGCCAAAGTTCTAGAACACCAGTCTGTGATTTCTCGGTATGTGGATCAGATCTGTAACCTGTATCTGCATAACCAATCAAAGTGGAAAATCCACCTTTTGGAAAGTATACTCCCAGGTCAACTGACCCTTGGAGGTAGCGCAGAAGCTGTTTTACTCCGGTTTAGTGGCTCTTTGTCGGCGCTAAACTGTATCTGGCTAGTAGGTTGACTGCGAACGCTATGTCGGGACGCGTGCAATTTGCCAGATATAGTAGTGCTCCAATGTCACTAAGGTTAGGTACTTCAGGACCTAATGTTTCCTCCCCCTCTTCCAGCGGCCGGAAAGGGGTCTTTATGTATATCCAAAGATTTAACGACCATTGGTATACTTAGAGGATGGTACTTATCCATATGGAAATTTTTAAGTAATTTCCTTGCGTATGTGGATTAGTGTAACATGATTCCTCCGCTGAGGTGTTCTATCTGTAAGCCAAGACTATATTTAGTCTTGCCTAGGTCTTTCATTTCAAACGTTAGTTTGAGACTTGCAGATATATCATCAATCTCTGCAGGAGATCCGACGAGTTTTAAGTCGTCTACTTAGACGACTATTAATACGAATCATATGCCCGTTAAAAATACACGGGCAGACTTTATAATGGTGAAACCTTGTTGAACAAGGAATTCACTCAGTCTGTTATACCACATTTTCCCGATTTGTTTAAGATCAATAATGATCTTTGAAAGCTTAACAGAATAGACGTCCTGAGGTCTATATTTTATTTCTGTTGGTATTTTGAAACCATCTGAAAGTTTCATATAGATATCTTCATCTATATTGCCATATAGACATGCAGTCACAACGTCCATGAACTGCATTTCTAGGCCTTCTATTTAAGCTTATTATGAATCGGAAATGTGATCGTATCTATAACCCAGGGAAGTATATTCATAATCTATCCCGGTCGTTGGGAAAATCCCTGAGTTACAAGCCGTGCTTTGTAGCGTACGATCTGATTATTTTTATTTATTTTTCTTACGAATACCCACTTGTATCCCAAAGGTTTTACACCTTTTGGT
This sequence comes from Scilla litardierei, assembly GCA_030789695.1. Lineage (NCBI taxonomy): Eukaryota > Viridiplantae > Streptophyta > Magnoliopsida > Asparagales > Asparagaceae > Scilla > Scilla litardierei. The sequence continues at coordinate 665,367,794 of CM061142.1, read as the reverse complement.
GTTTGGACTACTGGTCCAAAGACTTTGTGTTTCAAGAGTGAGTCCAGCTCTACTCCTATTGCTTCGTTCCACTTTGGCCAATCATCGTTGGGGATGTCAATCCTATCTGGCGTGTTGGCAGCCGGGACGTGTGATCTGATAATCTTTCTGTTATCAGTAAATTTGTCCGGTAGTAAAAGTATTATGAATGTGAAGGATCTTTGGGATCTCATCTTCACATAGATTAGTACGCGGATCATATTGAGACAAAGACTTAGTGTACCAAGAAACGGTCTCAAAAGCTTCAGGCTTTTGTTTTGTAAGCCTAGTATAGAAAATAATTTTATGAATATGTATCTATCAGTACCATAAAGTACAGAAATGGAGAACTTGATAGGTGAATTGGCCCATAAATGTCTCCTTGTATTTTCTCCAAGAACCTAGGAGATTCAAAACCCCACTTTCAGGTAGGACGGTCTCCTGATTAGGTTTACCTTTATAACAGGGGGGACAAGGAAAAACATCCTTTTGAAGAATCTTCAGGTTCCCCAATTTATTTCCACGGGAGTGGGTTATTGTAGGAGAATATGTGCCCATAAGGCAATTTATCCCAAATATACGTCTTGTTCATACGGTATATGGTACCTATTATTCTAAGTATAAAACGTTCGACTTAATATGCTTAGATAATATCCATAGACTTATAGTTAGGTCCTTACGTATCTAGATGAGATCTTGATTATGAGTAAGTAAGTGACCGAATAGAAACGCAAGTCTTAAACGGTTCGTGGTCATAGATGTGTCGAGAACAGGATATCGACACATCAGATAGACCATTGTGTCTCAGTCTTACCTTAGGGTAATGATGATCTCGTAGTCATTCGACTTGGTGAAGTCAGAGACGAGACACAGGTGCTCATTGGAGAATGAGTTCACTGAACGACCACAAAAGAGTTATTAAATGGTTAACTTTAAATGAACTGTCTTTAATAACTCTAGGGTGATGATAGGTTAGCTGGTCCTTAAGACCCGAAGTCATTTGTACAAACCTGTGAGTGAACGGTGTAGCTTAGACCTATGATCTAGCTTCGAGGCTAGGCCTGCTGAAAGATCTTAGGTTGAGCTGCACCCGAAGCTCTCGAGGCAAATAGATGACTGAGATGGGATTCGTCACTTCCGTTAAAGGGAAGTTAGTGTTACTGGCTCAGTACGGTCTTTAGGTTAATCCTCGGCCGGGGTGCGTTGTAATAAGTACAACGTATATATATAATAAAGACCGACGTATACTGACCAATGTTGTCTAAATAGGGTTGACTGTAAACCATACTCTAGGACAACAAGAACACAGTCTTGACGAAGGAACTACGGCTAACAGAGTTCGTCACTAACACAGCCAATACAAACCCAATAATACTTTTGTCAAAGGGTCGATCACGTTATGATGATTCTGGAACAGGGAAGACAGCTACTGCTCGTAGTGACCGTCGTCTAGGGGTTCCGAGCCCCAACCTGTAGTAAGGTCAGGCTGTAGGGTCTCACACCGAGTAGTGTTCGTGTCTTAGAAATAGGAAGATTAATTGAGAGAAAATCATTCGATGATATTCATAAGTCATGTTGTGAAAGTTAGTCGCAATAGCAATAGGGACAAACGTTGCATTTGATGCAAACCAAAGATTAAACGTGTCGTAAATTGGTTACGACAAATTTAGTAGGAACAAATATATTGGAAAGGGTTACCTAGATGATGGGATCGTCCCGGTCTAAACACAGGTTCAAACCGTGTCCAAATCGGAGCTCAAACGAGCCCGGAAACGCAAAAACGGTCCAAGGCGAAGTGGGTTAGACCCACTGGGCTAATAAGCCCATAGGCAAGGCAAACGAGCGCAGCCCGCTGGCTGCAGCGGGTGCACGCCCGCTGCACAGCGGGCGCGGCCCGCTGGCTGCAGCAGGCACGGCCCCCTGCGGTAGCGGGCGAGCAGCGGGCATGCGGCCCGCCTTTGCCTCCCCTTGGGCGGGCGCGCCCGCTAAGCTTAGCGGGCACGCCCGCAACTTAAGTCATTTTTAGGGTTTTTTGAAAACCCAAATGACGGCTACGGATTTTGTTAATTTGCTCAACTTTGAGCAATTGTTTGAGGGGTCAAACGAAGTCGAAATTCGTCGCCGTCGGTTCCTACGCGTTCACCATTCGAAACTTTTCGAATTGATAGCTTGTTTGGTGTCTAAAGTTTAATGTGCAAAGAGAATTAATTAGTTAAAGTTTGCTTTTATGAAAAGCTCACTTTAACTTGAAATTAAGCCAAATTGGCTTAATTAATTTTTCTCTCTTTTGCGGAATGTCCCACATTGCACGCAACGAGAGAGTGAGTGCCGACTCCATATATAAATAGGGGTGCACTCTCTTCGTTGAAATACACACCAAGCCATCGATCGAGTAGCTCCAGACTTTTAGAGCAAGCTCGATCGGGGACTAAATTCTCTCTCTCTCTTCCTGTTCTCCGGAGTAGTCCTGGCAAGACTACGAAGGGGGTTTGGATTCTTGATCCGGACGTCTAAGACGCGGGTTCTTCTCAAGTGAAACTTTCTACCGCGTGTGATCGGCTCGGAGGCGAAAGTCGGCTCAGGCGGATCGGTGCGAGGGTGTAAGGCGGCTCAGGCGGATCAAGTCAAAGCGGCTCGGCTACGAGGAGCTTCTGAAGACGGTGTGGTACATCTTGCCTGCTCCAGGGCCAAGATTTCGGGTATGTGGTTAAGTAATTTGTAGTGTAGATTTAATTAGCCGCTTTAGAGTAGATCCCTCTTGGGGTGGTCAGATCCACCCCAAGTTGGCATAGATCGGGCTAGGTTCTGGCTCCCCAGAGCCTAGCTAAATAGTTTAGCTAGTCTGGAAATTTTTGAATTTCCGTTTTCCGCTGCGCATTCGTGCCTCTGTGGTCCGTCCGACTTAGGACGGACACAGATCCGAACTTTGGGGGTCCGCCAAAACCCCCACGGTGGTATCAGAGCCACGGTTATGCATGTTGATCTTTTAAGCGTTTTTTAAATCTTTAAAATTGCTTAAGTTTTAACATACAAACTATTTTTTTAAATAGTTTTAAAAATTGTTTCGTGTTTAAAAATTGTTTTTGCAACACGAAAATTTTGGGACTATTTATTTTATGCGATAAATTTTAAATAGGTCACTAATGTTTAAATACTTTATAAATTTTTTTATGAGATATGAAATTTTTTTTTGGGGTATTTAATGTTTATGTAACTTTATAGAAAAATTTTATCTTTGAAATTTAAATTTTCTTTAGTTACATAAAGGTTAGAAATCTTTAAAAACTTTGTTTGAAAACCTCTAAAACGATTTCTAAAGGGGTTTAAAAGAGTTTTAAAATTGTTTTAAAAATATGTAAATAATAGAAATACTTTATTTTCATGAGATGAAACATAAACTAGTTTCTTTTTTACTTAGATGTTTCTAAAATTATTTATGTGATATTTTAATTTTAGAAATATGGTTTAAAATTTTTTAAAGCCTAGGTTTAAAATTATTTGATAATTTTATACGACCTAGTTTTATGCGATGAATTTTTTTGGGCTTTTAATCTTTAATTTTAATTGTTAAAATTTAGATTTGTATGTTTTTATTATGTAGATAATTTAAACTTGCAAATACTCATGTATGTCACAAAATGAAATTTTATTTATGTTGATAAATTAGTTGTTTCTTTTTTAATGGACATGTGAACCTTATTAGGTTAGCCATTAAATGTTTTAAATTTTATGAGATGAAATTTTAATAAGTTTGTGACATGCTATGTTTGATAAAACAAAACAAAACCTAATACTGGATTAGGTTAGTCCCTTTTGTTTGTAAATCATGTCATTAAAACGTTTAATTAATGATTTTCATAAAAGAAAAATGTTGAATTGTTTTATAAAATCCTAATTAGATTTGGGTAGCACGTTGAACGAATAGACCTTATAGTTGATAAGGACTTAATAAAAATTGTTCAACCAATCCATAAAATTTCGAATTTTAGGATCGACTAGTTGATAGGGATTAACTAGTCTTCTTAAATAAAAGCCATTTAGTTGTTTGGAAAACATAAGATTGATGAAAACTCCTTCAATGGATCATGATGTCGGTCAATGTGCTTGGCTAAGTTTGCTGGACCAACCTAGCTAGACTGGGTAACAAGTGGTCCTGGCTTAGTCAATTCCTTGGCCGCGTCCGCTGGACCGCAAGGAGTCGATTCATGACTATGTAAGTCCATCGACTATACCTAAGTCAATACGATAATAATCTTGTTCAAGATAAATCGTAGCCCTCCTTGTTTTAGGAGTTGGCAACTGTAAGAAACATGTTACGGTTGTTGAGCTACACTCAAGCCGTGATATGTCAATCTTATAGGAACAGATTTCTTGATTGACATCTTGACCTGACTAAAACCGTTGTCTCATCCTTCGAGCATCGGCGTAAGTCTAACCAAGAATGTAGTCTAAGTCCTGACCCAAACCAACGTGTCGTGCATACACCGAGCGACGGGGCAAGTCAGGCTGGACACGAAAACAAGGGACCACTAGGCTAGCCATTGTGATCCGGTTGAGCACACTCATGATCACAAATGACTAGGGGTAAAAATCGATAGGGAATCATAGTTAATATGATTGACGACGAGTTCGTCTACCGACTGCAGAGTCCGACAACTTGTTGAGATACACTCAAGGTTGTCAGACTCGGGGTAGTCGGATCCCTCTCTCACAAATGTTATTTTATAATAAATTGTTTATTATGGCTTTAATAAATTTAGTGGGAGCATATAGTTTTATAAAAACCATTAAAACTATACTACGAACTAATACTAACTAAAGTATCTATAAAATGCAGAATGGATTCGGGTCTTAGATATATGGTTGAGAAGAACGTGCTGGATGGAACGAACTACAAAGACTGGCTTAGGAACATTAAGTTGGTCCTTTCCCTAGCCGGGATATGATACGTACTGTTCAAGGACGCTCCCGATAAGCCCGATGAAGATTCGAACTTCGAGGAAAAGGAAGCCTACAAATTGTACCAGAGGGATGTAGAGAAGGCCAGGTGCCTTACTCTGGCTTTGATGACCAACGAGTTGCAGAGGAAGCAGGAACATATGGATGTTCAAAGCATGCTCCTCAATGCACAAGAGTTGTACGGCAAGCGATCTCGAGCTGCCAAGTTCGAAGCCACCAGCAACCTCTGGGGCACCAAGATGGGGACAGGGCCCGTACAGGATCATGTTATCAAGATGATCGGGTACGTAGAGGACGCCGCCCAGTTAGGATTTGTCTTGGACAATGAGATGTCCATAGACATTATCCTAAAGTCTTTGACTCCTGAGTTTAAGCCATTTATCACTGGTTTTATAATGAACAGCCTTGAAACGGATCTTCCTGGTCTCCTCAATATGCTTAGGCAGCTTGAGGAGATTGAGAAGAAGCCGATTGCACTGGTTGTCGGCTCTGCTTCTTTCGACCAGCCGAAAGGCAAGGGTAAGAAGAGGCAGGTCCCGCAACCTGCGAAGGCAAAGAAAGGGAAGAAAAAGACTAAAGGGGCCCCGTCGAAATCTGAGTGCTTCCATTGCCACAAGATTGGCCACTGGAAGAGGAACTGTAAGATCTATCTTGCAGAGAAGAAGAAGGGGCATACTGATGCCTCCACCTCAGGTACAAATTCAATTCAATGAAACGTAATCATTTCCAATCTTATAGTATGAGATACTAAAAGACATCTGTGTATTGTATACAGGTGGCTGATAAGAAGCGGAGATTGGGTGAAGTGCGGAGGACGGTCGACAATCTGAGCAATCGTTACTGCTAGGGCCGTTCAAACGACTTTGAGAGACATGATCAAGAAGAAGACGATACTAATTTTATTTGAAATAAAATGTAACATTTCTTTTAAGTTAAAAACAATGATTGAGTGTTCTACACTCAAAGTTTATTGGATAAACAATTACGGTTCATCTTAATGAATCCGTTGTTTTATGAATGTCTCAGGAATTATGTTTGATGTTGAGTTAAAAATTTGATTGGCTTAAAATTTTCTGTGATTGTGGCCTTCTGAGATGATTGAGAATTCTCGAATGATGATGCGAAGCTTCGGAAAAATGTTGATTTTTGAGCTGACTTAATGTTATAGCCAATTAGTAGTTAAGTATATGTTCCAGGGGCGTATAAATTGTGTGCGATCACAATTATATGCATATTAAGATTAATTCTTGATAAACTGCATTTAGTTATTAAAGAGTTAATATTAAATGTGGTTAAAGGAAAGCACAGTGTGGGACGTTTTGATTGAGCGAGTCAATATCAAGATTCCTTAAACCGATCTTGACTTGACTCATTCGTCAAACCGGACCTGACACTAGTACATTCCATCTATAGCACTTATCTTATAGTTATATCTTCGTATATACAATCTAAATATGTTTTAGATATAATATTGAAGTATTTAACCAGGTAATTATCAAAGTCAGTGGGAGCAAGCTCGGATACTTAGTTCCGGTCTTTCGGATTAAGTAAAAAGGGTTTCCTACTTGTAAATCATCTATATTAAACATTGAACTAAAATTGTTTTGATTTAATCGAATATATAGAGACTCAGGGTGTCATGTATGTACTTGACATATTGACACAAGACAAAGTGGAATGAGCTGAGAATGACTCATAGATTAAAATGTTAGACCCTACATCTAGATTGTGTAAGCTAATTGTTAACTATACAAAGATAGGAAAAATTGATCCAGATCATTTTTCCCAAGGATCAACCCTGTGTGTGATCAAGAGATGTATTAATTAATCCATTAAAATTCGTTGTAGATACTCGTTAGTAAAACCACTCTTAGGTTTGTCATATAAATGTCAATGTGACTGATATGCTATAGCGGTATGAGATACTGAGATAAATAGCCTAAGTGCAAGTGGGAGATGTAGGAGAATATGTGCCCATAAGGCAATTTATCCCAAATATACGCCTTGTTCATACGGTATAGGGTACCTATTATTCTAAGTATAAAACGTTCGACTTAATATGCTTATATAATATCCATAGACTTATAGTTAGGTCCTTACGTATCTAGATGAGATCTTGATTATGAGTAAGTGACCGAATAGAAACGTAAGTCTTAAACGGTTCGTGGTCATAGATGTGTCGAGAACTGGATATCGACACATCGGATAGACCATTGTGTCTTAGTCTTACCTTAGGGTAATGATGATCTCATAGTCATTCGACTTGGTGAAGTTGGAAACGAGACACAGGTGCTCATTGGAGAATGAGTTCATTGAACGACCACATAAGAGTTATTAAATGGTTAACTTTAACTGAACTGTCTTTAATAACTCTAGGGTGATGATAGGTTAGCTGGTCCTTAAGACCTGAAGTCATTTGTACAAACCTGTGAGTGAACGGTGTAGCTTAGACCTATGATCTAGCTTCGAGGCTAGGCCTGTTGAAAGATCTTAGGTTGAGCTGCACCCGAAGCTCTCGAGGCAAGTAGATGACTGCGATGGGATTCGTCACTTCCGTTAAAGGGAAGTTAGTGTTACTGGCTCAGTACGGTCTTTAGGTTAATCCTCGGCCGGGGTGCGTTGTAATAAGTACAACGTATATATATAATAAAGACCGCCATATACTGACCAATATTGTCTAAATAGGGTTGACTGTAAACCATACCCTAGGACAACAAGAACACAGTCTTGACGAAGGGACTACGGCTAACAGAGTTCGTCACTAACACAGCCAATACAAACCCAATGATACTTTTGTCAAAGGGTCGATCACGTTATGATGATTCTGAAACAGGGAAGACAGCTACTGCTCGTAGTGACCGTCGTCTAGGGGTTCCGAGCCCCAACCTGTAGTAAGGTCAGGCTGTAGGGTCTCACACCGAGTAGTGTTCGTGTCTTAGAAATAGGAAGATTAATTGAGAGAAAATCATTCGATGATATTCACAAGTCATGTTGTGAAAGTTAGTCGCAATAGCAATAGGGACAAACGTTGCATTTGATGCAAACCAAAGATTAAACGTGTCGTAAATTGGTTACGACAAATTTAGTAGGAAAAAATATATTGGAAAGGGTTACCTGGATGATGGGATCGTCCCGGTCTAAACACATGTTCAAACCGTGTCCAAATCGAAGCTCAAACGAGCCCGGAAACGTAAAAACGGTCCAAGGCGAAGTGGGTTAGACTCACTGGGCTAATAAGCCCATAGGCAAGGTAAATGGGCGCAGCCCGCTGGCTACAGCGGGTGCACGCCCGTTGCACAGCGGGTGCAGCCCGCTGCGGAAGCGGGTGCAGCCCGCTGGCTGCAGCGGGTGTGGCCCGCTGCACAACGGGCCAGCACCCGCTGCAACCCGCTGTTGTAGCGGGCGCACGCCCGCTGCCCAGCAGGCGTGCGGCCCGCTGCCCAGCAGGCGTGCGGCCCGCCTTTGCCTCCCCTTGGGCGGGCGCGCCTGCTAAGCTTAGCGGGCGCGGGCGCGCCCGCAACTTAAGTCATTTTTAGGGTTTTTTGAAAATCCAAATGACGGCTACGGATTTTGATAATTTGCTCAACTTTGAGCAATTGTTTGAGGGGTCAAACGAAGTCGAAATTCGTCGCCGTCGGTTCCTACGCGTTCACCATTCGAAGCTTTTCGAATTGATAGCTTGTTTGGTGTCTAAAGTTTAATGTGTAAAGAGAATTAATTAGTTAAAGTTTGCTTTTATGAAAAGCACTTTAACTTGAAATTAAGCCAAATTGGCTTAATTGATTTTTCTTTCTTTTGCGGAATGTCCCACATTGCACGCAACGAGAGAGTGAGTGCCGACTCCATATATAAATAGGGGTGCACTCTCTTCGTTGAAATACACACCAAGCCATCGATCGAGTAGCTCCAGACTTTTAGAGCAAGCTCGATCGGGGACTAAATTCTCTCTCTCTCTTCCTGTTCTCCAGAGTAGCCCTGGCAAGACTACGAAGGGGGTTTGGATTCTTGATCCGGACGTCTAAGACGCGAGTTCTTCTCAAGTGAAACTTTCTACCGCGTGTGATTGGCTCGGAGGCGAAAGTCGGCTCGGGCGGATCAGTGCGAGGGTGCGAGGCGGCTCAGGCGGATCAAGTCAAAGTGGATCGGCTACGAGGAGCTTCTGAAGACGGTGCGGTACATCTTGCCTGCTCCAGGGCCAAGATTCTGGGTATGTGGTTAAGTAATTTGTAGTGTAGATTTAATTAGCCGCTTTAGAGTAGATCCCTCTTGGGGTGGTCAGATCCACCCCAAGTTGGCATAGATCGGGCTAGGTTCTGGCTCCCCAGAGCCTAGCTAAATAGTTTAGCTAGTCTGGAAATTTTTGAATTTCCGTTTTCCGCTGCGCATTCGTGCCTCTGTGGTCCGTCCGACTTAGGACGGACACAGATCCGAGCTCTGGGGGTTTGCCAAAACCCCAACAGTTATGATGCGGTACATCATTTCCGATCCTGGGAGACATAGTTTATAATTGCCAGAGATTGAATTCTGGTGATGTAGAATACTGCTGGTGCTCTATCAGATTTGCTTCTATATGTTGGATGTATGTTTGATAAAGGCTCGATGGGAGTCCTTTAAAACATTCTAGGATGGTTTCAATACCATCCTTATGACGAATAACATACAGTTATTCAACACTATTGAAATCGTCAGTTTTCAAGTAATATCCGTTTAAACGGATGTCCTTGAAACTTAATAGATTTTTGTTTGATTATGGAGAAAATAAAACATCTTTTATAATTTGTGTTTGGTTTGGGAGCAATAAAATTGCTTCACCTGATCCTTCTATTATATAATTTAGTCCTGAAATTGTAGTGACGGGATCATAATAATTAAGATGCTATTAAAATAGCATCAATCAAGAAGGATCTTGTGCGTGGAGGCACTGTCCATTAGGCATTCACACTTCATCTCTATCTCTAGAAAAGAATGTAAAAAGTTTTATGAAAAGTAAAACTACATTCGATTCATAATTAAGAAAGAAGGACATAATTGAAGATACATTTAAAACATTAATGATACAGACTAAAAAGATGACTAAATTTGCTTTAGTCAAGGAGGTCGTCATTCTCGAAATCCTCGGTGTTGAACCGAGTTGGAGGCTGTATGTCCACCAGATTTGTTTTTGCGGAAGACTTCAGACTTGCCATATACAAATCTTGGACGTGGTATGGAGTACAACAGACCCTGAACCAATGTCCAGTCATGCCACATCTGTGGCATTTGTCTTCCTAGTTTTTCTTGGGAGCTGACGTTTGGTCAGAGGTATTCCTCTTCCACGTGTTCTTTTTCTTCCCCTCAGTATTGTTATTCTGGGGAGGAGCTCTGGTCTGCTTCTTCGTAGCTTTCCCCTTGTTGAATCTTCCACTGTGCTTGTTCTTCATCTTCAGGGAAGAAATTGTGTAAGCTTCAGGGAGAGGAGCAGAGCCAGCAGGGCGTAGGTTATGAGTGGCCAGTAGGAGGTCTCTGTTCTGCTCTGTCATAAGAAGGCAGGAGAGTAAATTAGAGTACCTCGTGAAATTGCGTTCACGATACTGTTGCATAAGAATAGCATTCTTCTCATGGAAGGATGTATATGTTTTCTCAAGCATTCGGGATTTCAAGACTTGTTCACCACACAACTTCAGGCATGAGGTGATGTTATGGAGAGCTGAGTTATAATCAGCTACAGACTTAAAGTTCTGAAGTCAGAGATTTTCCCACTCATAACGTGCACGAGGGAGGATAACATCTTTCTGATGTTTGTATCTGTCCTCAAGTGCTGTCCACAGTTCATGAGGGTCTTCCACTGTTAGATATTCGGCATTCAGGGTCCTATCAATATCTCTCCTGATATAGATAATGGCTTTTGCCTTCTCTGCATCAGAGACTCTAACAGTAGAAGTCCCTTCATCACAGCCGTAACTGGAGCCTGAATTGTGTGACATATGCCCTGTGAGCACAGATGTAACTTCAGGTCCAGCTGCCAGCTCAAGTAATTTTTTTCCAGCAGCATCGAGAACATCAAAATCAACGCTCGCAATATTTTCCATTTATCTAAGCATGGAATAAGCATGAATTAAATATTATTCAAAAATTAAGACATGCATTGTAGTAAAACTAAGACTGATGTGGGGATCGGCACGTAACCACCAAAAATAATAAAAGTCCAAAGTCCCTTATACATTTTGAATTACGAGAAAAATAAAATTACAATTTGGAAACCCTTGGGGGTCCCAGCATTAGCAATTTTCCTCCGTCTTCAGGCGAAGTTTCTCCGGGCTATGGCTTTTAAATTTAGTTCCTCACTACATTTTCACTCAAAAAGAAAAAATAAAATGCGAGGAAAAATAAATGGGGGCGACTAATAACGGCCGATCCAAAAAACCACAACACAGTCTTACTAACATTCTAGGCAGTTTTAATAATATAATTATGCAACATCACAGGCATAAACAATACATTTTATTCAACATAGTAGGCAATTTTATTGGATAAATATATTTAATTTACGTTTAATAGTTACTTGGACCACGGAAAAACGTCATTACCCGTTAGGTTAGGTAAATAACCTAACGACAGAACGGTCTCAGGATCCTTGTAATTATTAAAACGTTAAATAATTTTTTTATCCAATTTAAAATAAGGCGAGTAAAAATCAATTACACATCAAATTTAAGTTACAAATTTATTACTAGCCCTAAATATCCCGAGAGGAGTTAATCAAACTCAATATCCTCACCCTGATTTTCCCTGATTTTTCTGGATTTTTCCAGAAATCTTTTTCGGATTTTTTTCCGATTTTACCAGAATTTCTGGATTTTTCAGGGTTTAATAGGGTATTTTCTGAATTTAAATTAAATTTGGCATGCAGGTCAGAGGCCGGCAGGCTGGCCGCAGGCCCGTTAGCAAAAAAACCCCCATTTTTAATTCTGTTATTTACTGGGCTAATGGCCCATCAGGGGAGACACATGCCTCTTCTCCCCCCTAAACCTAGGGTTAGGGCTTTAAGGGGGGGAGGGGGCTGGAAAAATGGCAGCTGCCGGTCTGATTTTGGGCAATGGAAAGGCCCCCCTTCCGACAGGGAGGGGGCGACGACACTCCGATGCAAAAGAGGAGGCCCCCCGAAAGGGGGGTAGGTGGCGCTCTCTGACGCAAGCAGGTGGCCCCCCCGACAGGGGGGCGGTGCTTGACGGTGAATCGGCAGGCCCCCTCCGACATGGGGGTGACGGTTTGAAACGAAGGCCCCCCGATGGGGGGAGTCATGGAATCGAAAGCCCCCCGCCGGTGATTCGAGGAGATCCGACGGCCAAGCGAGGCCTGGGGCATCTGTAGGTTACCCCCGACAGGGGGTGGCGGATCAAAACGGACCCCTCTGATAGGGGGGGGTGGCGCGCATGGGGGGCCCCTCCGACAGGGGAGGGGGAGGCGCACATGCGCACAGGCGAAAAGAATGCTCCGGTGGCTGGAGATCCGAAGCGTCGAAGGCCCCCCTGGCCGGCACTCTGGCGTTTTCGAACGGACCCCCCGACAGGGGGTGGCGGTAGGCGATCCGGCGAAAGGATCGCCCCCTACAGGGGGTGGCCGGGGCTCCGAAACCAAGGGGGCGTTGCTAAGTATTTTGTTGTTGTTGTTTATTATTTATTTATTAAAACAGATAGTAAAACATGATGTGCAAACGTAAATCTATTTTGTTGAAAATTGATATTATCTATAAAAGATTTATCAATATGGGCATAATAAAAAATTGATCTAGGGGTTTCTAAGATTTTTCCTCTAGATCCTACCTGTCGGATCTAGCGAAGGTCGGAGAAGAAAGCCCTATCCGCGTCCTCGCAAATCGTCAGTCGGCAGGGATTCGGCTCAGCTTCAGAGCGTGCTGATAACATGTTAGAATGATATAAAAGTGTAGGCTAATGGTTGATACCATAGCCATATATATATATATATATATATATATATATATATATATATATATATATATATATATATTTGAAGGGTTAACAACTTTATTCATATAACTCATCAATAACAATATTGGATTACAGATAACTCCAAAACATAAAAACTCTAAAGAAAACAATCATAAATTACCCAACTGCTCAACTCAGCGTTTGAGACCTAATATTTAGAATTCCTAGGAATTCTTAAACTTTTCCGTCGAGGGAGATCTATATTTTTCTTTTTAATCGACTTCAATGATGATGCAAGGTGGCGCATTTCCTCCTCCCACTCCAGATTCTCCATAGTAGCATCCCCATCAAACTCCTCCATCCACTCATCCTCATAGTTTCCATCAGCCTCCTCTAATATATATATATTAGAGGAGTTACAAGTGTATTATACCAAGAGACACCCACTTAGTAGTGGATGTGATGGTAGATGTAAGTGGGTGGAGACCAAAGGTCTCCTCCATTCATAACTAGTTTTTAGTTTTTTAGTTTTTTAGTTTTTTTTGGTTCATCAAAAGCAGGAAACCGTGCCCGAAGGCCGGCTGGCAGCCAGGCGCAAGAGCCCAGGTGAGCCACTACACTAGCTACACTAGGGGGAATTACACTAGGAGATAAGAGGTTTCGAACCCGAGACCTCACACCTGAAGTCCCGATCAGTTTTTTATTTTTTTGGTTGAGATTAGAGAGCATTTTATCACATGACACCTGATGATATTTCTCAACTGCATCTTCTCTCATTCACGTGCCCCTTGGGTACGTGTCACATTAACTAATGGCATTATGTTACGTTCACACATACAGATACAATTTTAAGCATACCATATATTTTAGAAATTCTTGTGACAATGTTATTTCATTCTTAACAATGTTAATTTCAGTACTCAATCTTAGACGTATTTGTATTTACATGTGATGCGGGTCAAGTCCGTCTAATAATGAGATTTATTTATGGGGAATCAAGGGTACGATGATTATAGGTTAATTTGGTTTTAGTAGATGCTAAAACATCAGATTTAAGATCGTTCGAAGGTCGTCAACCGCTTGGAAGAATGGCCGAGTTTCCTACACAACGAGCAGCTCGTCAGAAAGGCTGGGTTGGCTATCAACTCGTGGCCTCTCCGATGGTAAAGTTAGCAAGCAACTTGTTAGAAGGAGGCGGGACACGCTGGCCGATCTAAGTATATAGCGACTTAACGTGGCGAGCTTGAGTGGAAGGCACAGATATGTGGACGATATCTAGCCTTGTGTATAAATGAGAGCTTTAGATTTCTAATAACCAACCCCCTCATTGATGGCTGGAGGGGGGTATTTATAGTCGGGAGAGTCGGTTGTTTGTCGTCCAATTAGCTGTCACTTCTGCTTAGCAGGGGTCCAGCTATGTAACGACTGGTTTGCATGTATCTGGATTATTATATTATATATATATATATATGTTTTGGTGGATTTTCTCCTTATGCGTGGTTTTCGTCTCCGTAGCTTTCACTTTCGATCGTTTCGTCGTGATTTTCTAGCTTCTTCCTTAGAATCGTTGGTATTGGAGTAAGTCATTCGTGACAGGCTTCATATCGGTCATATCTTATTGTTAGATCAAGCCTAGGAGTCTTAGGAGTCGATCCCGGAGCTTCGCGCTCCATTTCGGAACTTTCTGTGTACGTTAACCGGTACAAGAAGGGGAACCGACCGACTAGATGACGATTTAGTCGGTCGGCAAACCTTCATGGACCGACTAGTGGGCTTTGTTAATTACTCAGGAGTTACTGTTTATCGTTAGTCGGTCTAAGAATGTTCGTCGACCGACTAGGTTGCAAACTAGTCGGTCAGCAATCGTTCTTTAACCGACTAGCTCTATGATCATTTTTATACCAAATACTATTCATTCTTAGTCGGTCTAAGAACGTTCGTCGACCGACTAGATGAGAAACTAGTCGGTCAGTAGTTGTTCTTTGACCGACTACATCTAAATCCTATTTTTCGACAGGAGTTACTGTTTACACTTAGTCGGTCTGCGTTGGTCAACCGACCGACTAATTCCCAAACTAGTCGGTCAGAGGTTGCTCTTTGACCGACTAATCAGTGTCGAAACCCTAATTTCTGGGCAGCCGATAGCTCTTCCTATTTAAACCCCACCCACGATTTCTTTCATCCCTCTTTCATTCTCCTGAGCCATTTTCTCCCCCAAATCACCCTCCAACATTTCCCCAAGCCATTCCTTCCTCCCTTCGAGCTTCCAACTCCATTTTGGCCAGCCACCACCTCTAGGTCGCCGGAAAACCCCCAAAAATCCCCAAAACCCCATTTCTCCAGATTTTCTCCCCATTTCCAGATCTGAACCGTAGGTTCCCCGGATCGTTTCTTCCGTCGCCGTGCTTACTCGGCATCGTTCTTCCGCTAACGATTCGGTAATAAATCGATCTCTTAATATTCTCATAACCCATTTGTGTTTTTGTGAAACCCTAATAAAACTAGGTTGTATGTTGTTCTAATGTTGTTTTGCCATGGCAGTGACCTCTTCCCTGTAGATTAGCGTCCGTGAGACGAACCTTCGTGATCGTCATCCTCGGAGCTAGGCAAGTGAAACTTGCCACTTAGGGTTTTGGGCCATGTCTTAGGCCATTTGCTTGTTGTAGGCGTAAAATGGACTAGGCGACGAAATGATACTCGCCTAGGCGCAATTTCAGGAACTAGCTTGACAACGAAGCTAGATCCGTCATTTATCATGTTGCATAACTACCATGTCATGTTTAATTTTAATTAACGGTACGTGAATTAATTGTCATCCATGCTATCCATGTTGAATGTCGCATTCGTAGCACACGCTACCATACTTGTGTTCCCTGGCTCGTGTTCCAGAAGTGGGCTACGTGAGTTGGTTGATAGCCAATGCCCGATCTACTTGTTACCGGCTAGGCACCTGCATTGCAGGCATAACCCTACGCCATACGTGTTAAATACACTTCCTGGCTCGTGATCCAGAAGCGAGCATTCCGTGTTCGGGGTAATGCCCTGGCTCGATACACGTGGAAGGGTAGGGATAAGCGGTCACCTGAGCTTACGAGTTGGCCCGATCAGCCACTCTAGCCAGCAGACGAAATCTCTATGCACAACTTGTTTACTTGATGTGTTTACTTGACGTGATCACTTGACGTGAACCACTTGACTTGTACTTGTCCGTGTTTTACTTGTAAAACTTGTTATCCATGACATACTTGCTACTTGCTACTTGTACTTCCCTTTACTTGTCACTTCCATACTATACTTGCCATGTCATGCATCATACTATAACTGCTAGGTTGTTAGTTTACCTTACTTTCAGTTTCCTTGCCCAAGTCTTTTAGACTTGCTGACATGTGCCCCTTTACTCTTTCGGGTGACACATGTTAGATCCTGAGCCTGAGTTCATTGTTAAGGACGAGGTGTTTGCGGACGCCGAGACCGAGCCTGTGTTTGACGAGGACTTCGTGGACACGGGCGATCAGTCGTAGAGACTGTTTGTGTTGTTGTTTAAACTGTTTTGTTGTCGGTGCGTGGCACCAATACTTTGTTATGTTTGTCCTTGTTCTTGGCCTTTAGACTCTTTCTTTTAGCCTGGTGGCTTTTCTGGATGTTGAACTTAATTTTAATGTTGGACAAATTCTTAGATTTGAGATTTTATTTCTGTCTCTCCTTGTGTTATTATTGTTGTTCCGTTTGTGGTTACAGGGACCTGCTTATGTTTTATTGACGCTTATCGGGTTTGGGGCTTCATAGCTCCACTCTCGTGCGGACCATTTCACGTCTCGCCTCCATTTTAGGGAAGTGGGGCGTGACAGGTTTTGTTGGTGGCCCATGCAGGTCCCTTCTGTAACTGCGATTATCGGAATGACGATAATAATATTAGAATGTCCAATAAACTAAGTTCGACGTTCGAGTCATAAGCTATGAGTCTAATTTGCTTCGTTTTCTGTGTCATTAGATGGCAGGAAGGCGATTCACCCATGGTGGAGGTAGTGGTGCGCCCCCTCATGACGAGGAGCCTGAGCGGGAACCCACCAATGGAGAGATGATGCGGATGATGCTTCAGATGTTGCAAGTGCAGCAGGGCGTGCTCCTGCAAGTCCAGAATGCTCCACTTGCTCGAGCTGCTCGTGCAATCTAGGATGCCCCTCGCTCTGAGCCGGGAGCGAAGCAATTTCGGGAGCTGGGTCCCGCTTATTTTGATGGGTCTGAGGGTCCTCTGGCTGTCGATGAGTGGATTCGGAACATTGAGGATAACTTGAAGATGGCCAAGATCAGCCCGGTTGGATGGGTTGATTTGGCGAAGAGGCAACTCAAGGATAATGCTCGGAACTGGTGGGATGCGGAAGAGAAGATGCTGGTGGAGCCGATAGCTTGGGCTACCTTTAAGTCCAGGTTTGATGAGGAGTTCTTTCCGAAGGCTGCTAGGAAGGAGATGCTGCAGCGCTTTATTGATCTGAAGCAAGGGAGCTTGACGGTGGACCTGTACCACCAAGAGTTCACTAGGCTTAGTCGGTTCACACCGAAGATGGTGCAGGATGCTGATGAGAGGGCTCAGAGGTTCATGTAGGGCTTGCTTTGGAGCTTCAGAGTTTTGTGTCTTCCTCTGATCTGGACTCTTATCAGAAGGTTCTGGTCGCTGCGAGGAGGCAGGAGCTGAACCTGAGCCAGAGGAGGGGACATGTTGCTGGAGCTGGGAAGAGGCCTGTGGAGCAGGCCAGAGCGGTGGTTAGGCCTGGTTTCAAGCCTAATCAGCCAGCTCAGTTTAAGAGGCCAGGAGGGCCTATTCAGAAGACTTGCCATTTCTGCGGTAAGATCGGGCATGTCAAGGATCAGTGTAGGAGATTCCGGGGCCAGTGTGTTGTCTGTGGGGATCCTACCCATACCATGAAGGATTGTCCGAGGTCGAAGCAGCCTTGGAGGGCACCTATTGCAGCACAGCCGTTGCAGCAGAGAGCGTCTGTTCCTGCTGGACGTGGAGCAGCTCTTGTTCCACAGAGGTAGGCTTTTCAGCAGGCTTTTCCATCGAGGAGGCAGGCTTTTCTGATGACCGCTGTGGAGAGCGAGGCTGTGGATGAGGTTATCACAGGTAATTCTCAATCTAGCTGTTACTTTCCTAGCTAGTTTTAATTGTTAGATTATGTTATTCGCTTGAACATGATTGTTTGCTAGACTAGGGTTTGATTGTTAAATTGCTTGTTAGGTGTGGTTTTGGTGTGCACATTTCCTGCACGAGTTCTCTTTGACTCCGGTGCATCGATGTGCATTATTTCTCGGAGCTTCGTGGAGAAGCATTCCTTGTCGACGTCCCCTCTTTCCAAGAGTTGGAATATCGTCACAGGAAATAGCGTGGTCTCGGTGCATCTTGGTTGCAATTCTTGCTCGTTGGTGGTTTGTGGACATGAGCTTTACGCTGATTTCATTGTCCACGACATCATCAACAATGATGCGGTCCTTGGGATGGATTGGCTTGCGAGCTTCTATGCTACGATCGACTGTCGGAGGAAGAAGGTGGTGTTCGAGATTTCCGGACATCCAGTATTTGAGTTCAGTCGAGGTAGCAGCTCGCTCGGTCCGGTCAGGTTTCGGGCCAGGCCGGTGGAGATTGTGGCTATGCAGATGGAGCTGGAGAGGCCAGCGGTTGTGCGGGATTTTGATGACGTCTTCCCCGAGGAGATGTCTGGTTTGCCACCTGATCGAGCTCTGGAATTTTCTATTGATCTTATTCCGGGAGCGCAGCCGATTTCGAAGGTGCCATATCGTATGGCACCCGCTGAGTTGGAGGAATTACGGAAGCAGCTGGATGAGCTTTTGCAGAAGAGTTATATCAATCCTAGTGTGTCTCCGTGGGGAGCACCGGTGCTGCTGGTGAAGAAGAAGGATGGTTCGCGTCGCATGTGCGTTGACTATCGGGAGTTGAATGCGGTGACCATCAAGAATAAATACCAGTTGCCTCGCATCGATGATATTTTTGATCAGCTTGGAGGTTCGAAGGTGTTTTCGAAGTTGGATCTGAGGAGTGGTTATCATCAGCTGAAGGTGAAGAAGGAAGATGTTCCGAAGACAGCATTCAGGACGAAGTATGGACACTACGAGTTTGTAGTTATGCCTTTCGGTGTAACCAATGCACCCGCAGTTTTCATGAATCTGATGAATCTGATTTTCTATGACTTTTTAGATAAGTTTGTCGTTATCTTTATTGACGACATTCTGATCTATTCTAAGTCGGAAGAGGAGCATGTCTCGCACTTGAGGACAGTGTTGGAGATTTTGAGGAAGCATCGGTTGTATGCTAAGTTTTCGAAGTGCGAGTTTTGGCTGGACAGAGTTGCTTTTCTCGGGCATGTGGTGACTGGAGATGGTATTTCAGTGGATCCCGAGAAGATCAGGGCCATCAGAGAGTGGCCTGTTTCACAGTCAGTGTCTGAGATCCGGAGTTTCCTTGGGCTTGCTGGTTACTATCGGTATTTCATTAATGACTTTTCCCGTATCGCTGAGCCGATGACCAGATTGACGCGGAAGGAAGTACCTTTTGTTTGGTCGGGTGATTGTGAGAATGCTTTTGGTGTTCTGAGGGAGAGATTGACGACTGCCCCTATTCTTGTTGTGCCTGATCGCAGGGGTGGATTTAAGATCTTTTGCGATGCTTCTGGCAAGGATCTCGGTTGTGTATTGCATCAGCACGGGCATGTTGTGGTGTATGCATCTCGTCAGCTCAAAGTTCATGAGAAGAATTACCCGACGCATGACTTGGAGTTGGCTGCTGTTGTGTTTGCTCTTAAGATTTGGAGGCACTTCTTGCTGAGTGAGAAAGTAAAGATCTTCACCGATCACAAAAGCTTGAAGTATATTTTTACACAGAAGGAGCTCAACATGCGACAGCGTCGATGGTTGGAGCTCATGGCGGATTATGAGATTGATTTGCAGTATCACCCTGGCAAGGTGAATGTGGTTCCTGATGCGCTGAGTAGGCTTCCAGCGGTGATGATTTTGACTTCGTAGTGGAGATTGCAGCAGGATTTTTGCGAATCTGGTGTTGAGGTTGTTCTTCCTGGAGAGGCTTCTTCGTTGATGAGTATGCAGATTCAGTCGACGATTGTGGATCGGATCAAGGCTGGCCAGGCTGAGGATCCGAAGCTGGTGAAGATTCGGGAGCAGGTGGAAGCCGGTCTGCAGACTGACTTTTTGATTCATGAGGATGGCTCGCTGAGGTTTGGAGCCAGGTTGTGTGTGCCAGCTGGGGATATTAGAGAGGAGTTGATGGTGGAGGCACATAGTTCGCCGTATTCTGTGCATCCTGGTGGGACCAAGATGTACAAGGATCTTCGTCTGAACTATTGGTGGCATGGCATGAAGAGGAGTGTGGCTCGGAGTGTAGCCAAGTGTTTGGTTTGCCAGCAAGTGAAGGCAGAGCATCAGCGTACGGTCGGGTTGCTACAACCGCTTCCGATTCCGGAGTGGAAATGGCAACACATCACTATGGATTTCGTGACTGGACTACCTCGGAGTCCGAAGCAGAATGACGCGATTTGGGTGATCGTAGATCGATTGACCAAATGCACGCACTTTATTCCATTCCGAGTGGGACAGTCCACTGAGGCGCTAGCGAGGAGATATATGGAGGTAAATTATTTTGCTCTCCATTTTATTTCCTTTTTCCTAGTTTAGATAGTGATGTAACGTGAATCGTGCAGGAGGTCGTACGACTTCACGGAGTCCCTGTGAGTATCGTGTCGGACAGAGACGCGAGGTTCACATCTCAGTTCTGGCAGAGTTTGCAGAAGAGTTTGGGTACGCGTCTGAGTTTCAGCACGGCGTACCATCCGCAGACATATGGCCAGTCCGAGAGGACGATTCAGATCTTGGAGGACATGCTGAGGGCGTGCATGTTGGATTTCAAGGGTTCGTGGGAGGACCATCTACATCTGGTAGAGTTCTCTTACAACAACAGCTTCCAGGCGAGTATTGGTATGGCGCCTTTCACCGCTCTTTATGGGAGGAAATGTCGATCGCCATTGAGTTGGGATGACGTTGGAGATCGGGAGCTGTTGGGACCTGAGATGATCGTGGAGGCTGTGGATGTTGTCAGGAACATTCGGGAGAGGTTGAGGATTTCTCAGAACCGTTTTAAGAATTGGGCGGATGCTAAACGGCGTCCTTTGGAGTTTCAGCCGGGTGACCATGTGTTTCTGAGGATTTCCCCGAATCGTGGTGTGATTCGCTTTGGGAAGCGAGGGAAGTTGAGCCCAAGATACATTGGACCGTTTGACATTCTGGAGAAAGTTGGCGAGGTAGCCTACTGCTTAGCCTTGCCGCCATCTTTGGAGGGAGTTCACAATGGTTTCCATATGTCACAGCTTCGTCGATACATTAGCAATCCATCTCAAGCTGTGGATTTCTCAGAGATTACCGTTCGCCCTGATATGACGTATGACCAGCAGCCAGTGCAGATTTTGGACAGGCATCAGAAGTCACTCCAGAACAAGGTTGTCAATCTTGTGAGGGTGATGTGGCGACACGGCTCGCCTGGAGAGTCTACTTGGGAGAACGAGGATGAGATGCGAGAGCGTTTCCCACTTTTGTTTCCGGACACGTGAGTGTTGGGAAATTTCGAGGACAGAATTTTTCTTAAGTTGGGGAGGATGTAACGACTGGTTTTCATGTATCCGGATTATTATATTATATATATATGTTTTGGTGGATTTTCTCCTTATGCGTGGTTTTCGTCTCCGTAGCTTTCACTTTCGATCGTTTCGTCGTGATTTTCTAGCTTCTTCCTTAGAATCGTTGGTCTTGGAGTAAGTCATTCGTGACGGGCTTCATATCGGTCATATCTTATTGTTAGATCAAGCCTAGGAGTCTAAGGAGTCGATCCCGGAGCTTCGCGCTCCATTTCGGAACTTTCTGTGCACGTTAGCCGGTACAAGAAGGGGAACTGACCGACTAGATGACGATTTAGTCGGTCGGCAAACCTTCATGGACCGACTCGTGGGCTTTGTTAATTACTCAGGAGTTACTGTTTATCGTTAGTCGGTCTAAGAACGTTCGTCGACCGACTAGGTTGCAAACTAGTCGGTCAGCAATCGTTCTTTAATCGACTAGCTCTATCATCATTTTATACCAAATACTATTCATTCTTAGTCGGTCTAAGAACGTTCGTCGACCGACTAGATGAGAAACTAGTCGGTCAGTAGTTGTTCTTTGACCGACTAAATCTAAATCCTATTTTTCGACAGGAGTTACTGTTTACACTTAGTCGGTCTGCGTTGGTCAACCGACCGACTAGTTCCCAAACTAGTCGGTCAGAGATTGCTCTTTGATCGACTAATCAGTGTCGAAACCCTAATTTCTGGGCAGCCGCCAGCTCTTCCTATTTAAACCCCACCCACGATTTCTTTCATCCCTCTTTAATTCTCCTGAGCCATTTTCTCCCCCAAATCACCCTCCAACATTTTCCCAAGCCATTCCTTCCTCCCTTGGAGCTTCCCACTCCATTTTGGCCGGCCACCACCTCTAGGTCACCGGAAAACCCCCAAAAATCCCCAAAACCCCATTTCTCCAGATTTTCTCCCCATTTCCAGATCTGAACCGTAGGTTCCCCGGATCGTTTCTTCCGTCACCGTGCTTGCTCGGCATCGTTCTTTCGTTAACGATTCGGTAATAAATCGATCTCTTAATATTCTCATAACCCATTTGTGTTTTTGTGAAACCCTAATAAAACTAGGTTGGATGTTGTTCTAATGTTGTTTTGCCATGGCAGCGACCTCTTCCCCGTAGATTAGCGTCCGTGAGACGAACCTTCGTGATCGTCATCCTCGGAGCTAGGCAAGTGAAACTTGCCACTTAGGGTTTTGGGCCATGTCTTAGGCCATTTGCTTGTTGTAGGCGTAAAAGGGACTAGGCGACGAAATGATACTCGCCTAGGTGCAATTTCAGGAACTAGCTTGACAACGAAGCTAGATCCGTCATTTATCATGTTGCATAACTACCATGTCATGTTTAATTTTAATTAACGGTACGCGAATTAATTGTCATCCATGCTATCCATGTTGAATGTCGCATTCGTAGCACACGCTACCATACTTGTGTTCCCTGGCTCGTGTTCCAGAAGCGGGCTACGTGAGTTGGTTGATAGCCAATGCCCGATCTACTTGTTTCTGGCTAGGCACCTGCGTTGCAGGCATAACCCTATGCCATACGTGTTAAATACACTTCCTGGCTCGTGATCCAGAAGCGAGCATTCCGTGTTCGGGGTAATGCCCTGGCTCGATACACGTGGAGGGGTAGGGATAAGCGGTCACCTGAGCTTACGAGTTGGCCCGATCAGCCACTCTAGCCAGCAGACGAAATCTCTGTGCACAACTTGTTTACTTGACGTGATCACTTGACGTGAACCACTTGACTTGTACTTGTCCGTGTTTTACTTGTAAAACTTGTTATCCATGACATACTTGCTACTTGCTACTTGTACTTCCCTTTACTTGTCACTTCCATACTATACTTGCCATGTTATGCATCATACTATAACTGCTAGGTTGTTAGTTTACCTTGCTTTCAGTTTCCTTACCCAAGTCTTTTAGACTTGCTGACATGTGCCCCTTTACTCTTTCGGGTGACACATGTTAGATCCTGAGCCTGAGTTCATTGTTGAGGACGAGGTGTTTGCGGACGCCGAGCCCGAGCCTGTGTTTGACGAGGACTTCGTGGACATGGGCGATCAGTCGTAGAGACTGTTTGTGTTGTTGTTTAGACTGTTTTGTTGTCGGTGCGTGGCACCAATACTTTGTTATGTTTGTCCTTGTTGGCCTTGTTCTGGGCCTTTAGACTCTTTCTTTTAGCCTGGTGGCTTTTCTGGATGTTGAACTTAATTTTAATGTTGGACAAATTCTGAGATTTGAGATTTTATTTCTGTCTCTCCTTGTGTTATTATTGTTTTTCCGTTTGTGGTTACATGGACTTGCTTATGTTTTATTGACGCTTATCGGGTTTGGGGCTTCACAGCTCCACTCTCGTGCGGACCTTTTCACATCTCGCCTCCATTTTAGAGAAGCGGGGCGTGACAAGCTGGCGCTTAGCTGGAGCATCAATGGGGATGCGATGGGTTGGCCAGAATGTTAGGAGCATTAACTGAGGGCGTTGTTGGCCCTACATCACTATGTCAGAGATATTTGTGCATTAATAGGGATGCGATGGGCGGCCATCAGCTCTCGTCTTTAACCTTAGGCATTAATTGGAGACATAGGTAGCCCTATGTCATTTGGTCGGATAGATGTCTATGCCTGCCAGGTCACTGAGGGTCGCCCTTGGAGAGAGTCGAGCTTGGGGTCTGAGCTCGGCGCCCCAAGCTTCCTCCGCTCGACCTTCTTGTTTTATATTGGCAGAGAGAGCTTCCCCATTGCTAGACAAACTTTACGCTTGGCTGACGAGCTTTTCGCTTGACGAGTTGGGCGAGCCTCTCTCTCGATTTGCCAGATTGGCTTTCCGCTCGACTAGACGCCCTTCTTGCTAGCGGGGTGAGCTTCTTATTTAGCCTCGATCTTGTTCCGGCTGGTCGGTGAGCTATATTCACTTGGGTTCAACTATTTGTGCCTTTATTTTTGGGCCAACCATCAGGTTGTAACAATTGTCCAAGTCATTCAAGTTCGAACTAAGAAGCTCGGCTCAGCTCGGATGACGTGTCACATCCTCATTGGCTGAGGACCGATCGGCGGCATTAATTTGAATCGACCGCCAAATCTCTTTACGTCATCATGACGATTTGGGGTCGAGGGAGAATCAAGGCGTCGGTTCGCTCTGAGCGTGATGCGTGGTCGATCTGACCGAGTGGGAAATCGAGGCGGCAGACTCGCCCAGATTACGCCACGTGGCCCGCCTCCAACGGCTTAGATTAGCTCTTTCACCGTATAAAAAGAGATGTGGGGCTACGAGAGGGGCTCTTCTTCACTATTTTTGAATTTTCGTTTCCCTCGTCCATGTTGAGAGTTTCTGTCGCCGCCGTCGCCACACTGTTGCCCTCGAAGTTCCGTCCGTTTTTTCTTCTTCTAGGTATCCCCTCGACCTTTTCTATGGCATCTTCCCCTTCTTCTCTTCCGATTCTATTGTTGAGCGGCTCTTTGGTGAGTTGGGGAGTGGCCGCGTCGTCGACTCAGAGGAGCCGGAGGAGTCTTGGCCGGAGGAGCATTGTCACACTCCGCTTCCCATTGTACTTAGAGCGAGGACGAGAGTGGGTCCGCATCAGCTGGAGCGGTGAAGCTCGAACCCAATAAGCATCTGTGAATAAAACCTTTCGCAGGAACTTTCATGCATTCAGAAAACAATAGAAATACTATGAATTTAAAGCCAACATCCAAACAAAAGTACACAAAAGTAATAAGTGCCCCAAGTATGGCCTACAACAACAAAGTTACAAAGATGGGTACACACCCTGCAGAAATGCAATAAATGAAATCTTAAGCAGTAACAGGTAAGGTTCAGCAAACAGCTAGTCCTCAGTAGGGAGGACTTCCGGATCAGCGTACTCCTGGTCCAGTGGTTCAGTCTCCTCAATCAGCTCGTCCTCAATATAACTTGTCTCGTGACCTGACATACATTTCAAACAACGTAGAAATGTATGTCAGCAAGTGTCCTTGGCAAGCAATAATTATTAATAGGGCCCTTGGCAAGGTTTTCAAATAGTTTGCATGGCAGTTAAAGTAATTATGAATAAATTAGCAATTACATATTCTAAAGAATGTGTTTTATGTTAACATGTCAGTTCTAATATAAGTGAAAACATGGCAGTCCTATTTAAGTGAAACCAGAAGCAATTTTATATGTCATACAATTTCAGTATCGCATTTTCAAGATATTCAAGAGTGTATTCAATTTAGTGCGATAAGGTTCACGTCGTTAGGCGGATAGCAAGTGAATCTACCTTCAAGTGTCCCCGAAGGTGACCAGTTTAGTTTCGACCAGTGCTCGCGAAACCAACCCCACCCACGTGTACTTTATAAATACCGGAACACAAGCCAGACTAGCTGACATCTGACCGACAAGAATAGCCAAATCTTGGCATGTAATATCTATGAGCCAACGGCCTGCAATGTTCTATAATGTGTCCAATCATTTCACTATATCCATACATTCCAGAAATGGTGCAATTCACAAGGCATATTCAAATAACTTATTTAAAGTGTCCACACGCACACACACGTGTTTTTATCTTGCAATACACAAAGTAAACAAATGAAGTTGGCATCGCATTAAATGTAACTGTATTTAAATATGGAGAAAAATGCACACTTGCCTGTTTGGAGTTATTTTAGGGTCGTTCTGATCGTGGATATATCTGCGTCAATAAATTCTTCTATATTAGGCTAAAAGATTTAACTCAAAAAAATAATACTACATTTACTATGCAATACACTGTTGCTGTTTACTGTCTAATATATGTAATTATACGTATATATATATACGTATATATATATATACGTATATATACGTATATATATATATATATATATATACACGTATATATATATATATATATATATATATAAAGGATGGAAGCATTAATGTCCGGTCGGCAACCGGGCTCTGTCCGGCGATGGAAGCAAGCAGGCCATGCCTCTTGATCCGGCGATTAAGGATCGCGATAAGGCTCCTGACGACGGATGGCAAGTCGTGCGGGGGCGGAAAAACCAACGCAACAACAGATTTGGGGGCAGGCAGTTCAGAGGTTCTTGGAAACCTAATGCAGGGAGGAATGAGGGTAATTTGAAGATCCATGAGCGGGTCAGAGGAGGTAGAGTGGAAGAGCACGAAGGCAGATCCAACAGAACTGGGATGGTATCAAAGAAAATCACATCGGATACTGATGCACGCAAGCTGTTTGATAGAATACCAGTAAGGCCGAATTTCTCATTGCATATCAACACCTCGGGTAAGAAAATTTCCTGGTCAGATATTTGTTCTAATAGAAGGACTTATGAGGATTCCCTTGCTATGACCTATGTTCCACCTGAAGTTAAGGAGGATGGGGTGCAAATTGGTAGGGTCTTGGGTCCAATGCTTGAGAGAGGAGGAGAAAGATGGAAGAACATGCTTGTCAGATACGTCCTTGGCGATGTGCCCTACTACGGTCAAATAAGAGCATGGGTCGAAAGACTATGGAAGCTCAAGAAAGGGATCCAAATCTATAGCCGAGAAAATGGTTTTTTCTATTTTCGTTTTGAAAGTGAGGCCGAATGTGAGAAGATCTTGCATGGTGGGCCGTGGTTATTCGATGGTCGCCTCACGGTACTTCAGAGATGGACTCCAACGCTTCGTCATGATCGGGACATCCTCATATCAGTCCCTGTTTGGGTCCAGTTTCATGGGCTTCCTCTCAACATGTGGACGCTAGAGATCCTTAATGTGGTCGCCTCGGTTGTAGGCGCGCCAATTTGCCTTGACCGTGCAACATCAAACTTGGAGAGAATATCTTATGCTAGATGTCTAGTAGAAGTGGACGCTAAGAAACCCTTGCCTAAATCCGTAGAGATCCAACTGGATGATGGTATGTTGAATATTGAAACCAAATATGAAGGGGAGCCACCTAGGTGCAGCCATTGTGTATGTTTTGGACATGGAGATCTACAATGCCCTGATTTGTCTAAGCTCCCTTCAATCCAAGATACTGGAAACCCTGTCGAAGCGGCGTCTGTTGACCCAATAAAAGTTGATGTTTCCCAGAATCCCAATGACAAGCTCAAACCGGGGAATTGCTTGGACTTGGAATCGAGTGGTGTCCAAAATGTTAACATCAATGCACCTGCTGTTCCTATCACTACGGGAGAGCTTAATGCAACTAATTTGGAAGCTAATGCTACACAGAATGCAGTCAGTGCTATTCAGAGTGATGCGAAAATAGCTGTGCATCTTGCTACTCTCCCAGGCGATATGCTCGCCAAGGAGTTACCTCATGTTCCTTCAGCCGTCCCTACCAACAGCGCACAGCCAGGTATAAACAAGACTTCACCTTCCCTTGTAGATAACGGGGATGGGGATGGGGATGTGTTTGAAACTGTCCCTGAACCCATTACCTATGTTAACCCGGAATGGGAGATAGAGACCCAGGAGTTGGTGGGGTCGGTTGGTATTCGGGTTTCAACTAAGGACCCCACCCTTGAGGTTGCAACAGGCACCCTACCTGCTGCTACCCGAAGAAGTGCCCGATTGAAAGAGGGGAGTTCTCAACCATCAAATTGTGATCAATGACTGTTCTCATCTGGAACACAAGGGGTCTGAATAATTCTATTAGGCGTAGAGATCTTAGAGATATTATGAAGTTGCAGAAACCATCTATGGTAGCATTGTTAGAGACAAAGTTGAAGACTCTGAATGTCAATAAAAAGCCGTGCTTTCCCCAGCATTGGCTCCATCATGACAATTTCTCCACGCATAGGGGTGGGAGAATCATGGTGGGTTTCGATCCTCATGTTTGGCAAGATTCTGTGGTTTCATTTTCCTCCCAACATATTACTACCATGTGCATCAATGTGGGTGGGTTCTCCATGGCATTTACAGCAATTTACGCGCTGAACACTGGGTCTGAAAGAAAATTACTTTGGCATCAGCTTGAGCAGGATTTCAAAAATCTTCAGAAAGTTCCCTGGCTTATAGGGGGGGTTTCAACTGCGTCATGTTCTCTAAGGACAAACATGGAGGCCGCAAATTGGATGACTCCATGTTGGAAGACTTTAATAATTGTTTCACCAATTGCTCTCTTCATGAACTAAAGAGCACTGGCTCACGAATGAGCTGGTGCAACAACATGCTGGGCAAAAAGAGAATCGTAGCTCAACTTGACAGAGTGCTTTGCAACGGTGATTGGCTTGCAAATCTTACGGATTCCTACATGGCTTACTTGGATCCTCTCACAAGTGACCACGCCCCGATGGTGGTAAATCTGCACTCCCAGGTATCGCCCGGTCCCAAACCCTTTAAATTTTTTAATCACTGGACAAAACTGACAGGTTACCAAGAACTGGTGGAAGCCAGCTCGGGCCAATACATGCATGGCTCCCCTATGCTCTCCATGATCCAAAAGCTCAAACGATTGAAGAACACCTTGCGTTCTTGGTCCATTAATGTCTGAGCTGAGAATCTTATATCCACCTGCCGCAAAACTCTTGAAAGCATAAGGGGCCGGCCAACTTTTCATACTGATGTGGCACTCCAGGCAGAGGAAAAGAAAACCCTCTTGGAACTTGCAAAGTTGATGAATCTTGAAGAGGAAATGTATAGGCAGAAAAGCCGACAACAGTGGCTAAGCCTTGGTGACAGGAACACCAAATTCTTCTACAACGCCATGAAATCCAGGCAAGGGTTTAATAATCTGGGACATCTAGTTGATGCTAATGGGAGGCAAAATAGAGCCTTCGAGGATCTGAAAGTGGAGGCCCCAAAATTTTATGAAAACTTGTACCACCAAGACGACTCATGGAATGTTTTTCCTCGGCTTATTCCTAAGCATAAGCTTACTGTTGAGGCTGCACATTGGTTGGAGCGGCGTATATCCAAAGATGAAATCAAAAATGCGGTTTTCCAAATCGGGCCAGACAAGGCGCCTGGTCCAGATGGTTTTAACGGTTACTTCTTCCAACAGCATGGCCCCTAATTGAAGGTGATGTGATCAGGTCAATACAGTATTTCTTCATGTCTGGAGTGATGGCACGCCACCTAAATCACACCTTCCTTACCCTGGTTCCGAAAAGTCCAAATGCGTCAACCCTGGGGGATTATCGCCCGATATCTTGTTGTAATGTTCTGTATAAAGTCATCAGCAAGGTCTTATGCAATAGGCTTAAGGAGGTTATCCATCATCTAATCTCCGCAAATCAAGCCGCTTTTCTGAAGGGAAGGTTACTCTCTGACTGCTCTCTCCTAGCCCATGAGCAAATAAGAGATTTTAGCTACCCAATGGGTTCCAGAGCATGTATCAAGTTGGACTTGAGAAAGGCCTTCGACAGTGTTAACAGGGAATTCGTGTACTTCATGTTACACCAACTGGGGTTCAATTCCACATTCATTAACTGGATCAAAGAATGCATCTCCACCCCTACCTTCTCTGTATTAGTTAATGGCTCCCCCGAGGGCTACTTTACGGGTAACAGAGGCCTCAGACAAGGTGACCCGCTCTCCCCTTATCTCTTTGTAATCGTCATGGAAGCCTTCTCCCTCTTGGTTGGTAAAGCAACACTCCTTGGTACCATTCAATCCATGCGGCGAACATGTTCTATCTCTCATTTGCTCTTTGTAGACGACCTTCTCATCTTTTGTAGAGCTAATCATCGTTCTTTTATGGGCATCAAAAAGCTACTTGATGATTTCTCAAAATACTCTGGACTCCTTACCAACTGGAGTAAAAGTTCAGGTATCTTTAGCAAGGGTACCAAATCGCCTTCTGCTCTCGCTGATCTCGTTGGTATTCGGAGGGCTTCCACAATCACTACATACCTTGGGCTCCCTCTCTCTACCAAATACCCTAAGTCTCCTCAATACACCAGGCTTATTGACAAATGTAAAAAGCGGCTCCTGGGCTGGACATCGACTTCCCTATCGACATCGGGCAGAATTGAGCTTGTGAGATCCGTTATCTATGGTATGGTTTCCTTCTGGTTGTAGGCTTTCCACATCCCCGCCACTGTCATCCGTACTATCTCTTCTATGTGCAGAAGATTTATCCTTGGGGGCACCAAGATCTGGTCTTGGTCTGATATTTGCAAACCCAAAAATGAAGGTGGAGTCGGGCTTAGATTACTATCGGATCTAAACAAGGCGTTTGGGATTAAAATGACTTGGAGACTACTCTCAAATGAAGGAATATGGGCGGAATACATGCATGATAAATACGGGGATCCGAACTCCTTGTATTCTGCCGTTGGCCTCCCTACTCAATCGGGGACGTGGAAATTCATTCTTAGTGTAGGAATGTCTCTCAGAAGCTAATTAAAAGAGTGGTTAGGGACGGCAAATCCACCTTGTTCTGGCATGATAACTGGCTCCCCATTGGCCCCCTGAAAAATGAACATCCCATTCCTACTGGAGCTAGCAACAAGCGTGTAATCGACTACTGGCAAGACACGGGCTAGAAGTGCGACCCAACCATTGACTCTATCAGGCCGCTCCTTCACAATTTCAGCATTAGACCTGGGTCGGATTATTGGAAGTGGGAGCCTGGTGATCTCTTTAAATTTCTTGACGCTTGGAATGGTACGCGGTAGAGAGGTACTCCCTTCCCCTATCACAAAATTATTTGGCACAGCAGGCACATCCCGAAAATGGCGATCACCCTCCTCCGAGCTTTTTGTGGCAAGCTGCTTACGAAGGACCATCTGATCAAGTGGGGGATTGCTGTGGATAGGCGGTGTGTGCTATGTGACTGCGGCCAAACCGAGAGTGTACAGCACATATTCTTTGAGTGCGAATTCACAAAATACCTCCTTGAGCTCAGCTTGCTGAAGCTTGGTTTACAGCGACCGTACCCTGTGACTCTTCATGCGGTTGGGGATCTCTTCCTTGCCAAATTTAGTTCTAAAAGCTTGCTTAGCCGGCTTGCTAATGTTTCCCTATCCGCAATCGTTTGGCACTCTTGGAGGGAGAGGAATAGGAGAATATTTGAGAAGAGTAAACGTTGCAAAACCCAAGTCTTTGCAGACTTGTCAGCTGATACCCGGATTGCCCTACAAGATGAGGACCTTGATGACGCAGAGGCTGCTGAAGCACTTTCAAAATGGAACTTTAGGGATATGGGTTAATGTCCTCACCAGTGATATGGAATTGGATTTGTATGTTTGCCTATGTTTTTGGGGGTCGGGGAATGCTATGGGAGAGGATAGTAGGAAGTGACGGCGCTTGTGCCCTATCCTTCCTCTATCTTCTACCTGTATCCCTTCCTGACCCTATATATTGTATTGTTTTGTAAATACAGCAATAAAGATCACACTGATTTTTCAAAAACTATATATATATACGTATATGTATATACGTATATATATATATACGTATATATATATATACGTATATATACATACGTATATATACGTATATATATATATACGTATATATATATATACGTATATACATATACGTATATATATAACTTACTTATATAATATAAGCTTACCATTTTATAATATAAAATACTGTTATGAATAGGACACATTGGGCCTATTGGGTATCCACCCACATGAGTAACCAATATAAATCTATATAAAGGAGGCTAGGGGCTTCCTAGATCTCAACCTTCTCCAAACCTGTTTCTCCTTCACAACACGTTATCAGCACGATCACGCTCAATGGAAGAAGTGACGGCTCGTGAGAGGAAGGCGCCCAGCGGAAGCTCCCTCAATTTTTTTCGCGACGCAAAGCTTCGCGAGACGATGCGTAGCTTCTTTTCGGGCATCCCTCATCAAACTTCGCTAGATCTGGTGGACAGATTTAGTGGGTAAGCTTAAACGTTTTTCTAGATCTGATAACATATTCAAAGTTCAATTTTTATGTGATTTAGAATAAAAAAGATAATTGTTTATGCATGGATCTAACTTATTAGATCAAAAACTTAATTGTTTATATACAAAACTGATTAAAAATTTAATTTTTATGTAATCTATCTGTTATTTGGTAGATTTTATTAGATCATTTTATGCAAAATCTTGTGCATGATGTCCCATAATTTAAAAATCAAAATCTGATAAACCCATGAACGGCCTGAAGCCGATAGTCCCTCCCTGCCAAAGATCCGACAGATCCGATATAAAATCCGGCCAAAATTCCGGCAGAAAAGACCAAATCCGGCAGAAAAATGCCTAGCCGCGCCTCCAGGCGCGGTGGTGGCAACTGCCGCACCTCCAGGGGCGACAGGGGCCGCGCCCAGAAGGCACGGCCACCACCCGTGCCTCCAGGCGCGACAGGGGCCGCGCCCAGAAGGCGTGGTGGGAGGCCACCCTCGCTGGCGACAGGGGAGGGCCAGCCACCAGTGGTGGCTGCCCCCCTCCCCAAACCCTAACCCAAAATTAGGGTTAGGGTTGGGGAAGCCCATTTTGGGCTGTTGGGCTAAAAGCCCAACCAAAAAAATAAAATAAAATAAATCTGAAATTAAATTGTTTGGGCCAGAAGCCCAAACAAAAATAATTCTCAGATTTTTACACCATGTGCCTTTTCTTGGCCAGCAGCCCAATAAGCAAAAAAATCACATTAGTTGATTAATATTATGTTAGAACCCACTAATGGGCCTGAAGTCCACCAAATAAATGCTAATGTATTAATATAAAAATTGTTTTCCTCTTTTTCTTGATGGGCCTGAAGCCTACACTGAATTATAATTAAAATTTAAACTAATTTTAACTTGTTGAGTGGGCTTAGCCCATAGATTTTCTTGAAAATCAATAAAAAATATCCTAACGAGCCTGAAGCCCGCAGACATAAATTAATTTATTTTTAATAAATAATATTAATATTCCTCTTATTTTGTTGGGCCTGCAGCCCACAAAAAGTGTAAAAATATACATAAATAAAGAGAAAACATGCTTAACGGGCCCGAAGCCCGCTGGCCTAATATTATTTTAATTAATTTATGAAATCTTTATAAAATATATATTTTAAAATATATTAAATTCAGAAATTACCGAATAAATCCCAGAAAATTCCAAAAATATCCTAAAAATTTGGGAAAAATTCCGGAAAAATTCTGAAACATCAGGAAAGTAATTGGGAGGTGTATTCACCAGAGTCGGTTGAGATTGCGGGTATCTTAGAGATACGCCATATCTTTGTATCTTATCATATAACTCTCCTACCATGCATATTAATGAAGGGCCGGGGTTCCTCCCCCAATAGTTGATTCATAACACGTTATCAGCACGAGCCTCTAAATATTTTTTTCCAAAAAAATTTTCGCGAAGGCAAAGGGAGACGTGAGATCCACGCGCGCGGTGCAAGGCTTCCTCAATCGAGTGTCGTCATCCGCGTAGGCTTCGTTCAACAGTCGCTATATCCGGAGGACGGATATAGATGTAAAACCCGCTAAAACATTGTTTTTATCATACGTATAATTGATCTACCCTCTGATCTTGTTATGACCCCAATTTCCACGTATGCGTATTAATACGCATTTTGGCGTAAATACGTACGTATAATTTTTGGGAGTATGCCTGTATTTTTCTTTAACTATTTTGGTGTAGGAATTATTTTTAAAAGATTTAAACTCATCATTTGGTATAAGTAAATAGGAGTATTTGGATGAAATACCAAGTATTAAAAGAGGTATGATGTATTCCCTCATTTCCCCCCACTTCAGGCCGAACCCAAAAGACCCCCCATTTCTCCTCTTGTTTCTTCATTCCTCCACCAAAACAACCATTCCAAGCACTCCCCCTTCCTTTACCAAGAGCCTCAAAATTTTCCTCATCAAACTAACTCCAAAAATTCACCAAAGCTCTTAAAAAATCCAAACTTTGAAGGCCAAGCTAGGAGTTGAAGAAGGAGGCTAGGAGTTCATTTCTTCAAGGACCAAGAAGGGCCAAAGAAATTTGGAGGACTTAGTAAGATAGAAGTTCTTAACAATTTGGTAGAAGTTAGTTTTAGAACTATGAAATTAATTTAATTTAGCATGTCATACTAAATCTTGTGTAGGAATTATTGTTTGCAAGTTTTAATAGGAACCATGCTCTAGTAACCTTCATTTTTATTCTATGTTGGTTCTTAAATTTTGATGGCAAGTTGAACTTTAGGCATTGAAATTAGTATGTTTGTCTCCATCAAGTTTTTGTACTCAAAATTAATAATGTTTTGATATGTTAAAAAAGAAGAAGAATAATAATAATAATTGAGAATGAGAAATGTGTTGAATTGTTAAAGAGTATTAGATTATAGTTGTTATGTTTAGAAAGTTGTTATATGCTAATCTCATTAAGTTAAAAGTTGCATGTCATATACCATGTTGTATGTTATAAGTTAATGATTATTGTTATAATGGCTAAGTAATGAAATTTCCTTAGTTATGCCATGATTTATGTTATGAAGGAGATGATATAGTTGTAGGATATGTTCATAATAATTGTCTCAAAATATAATGTTAAAGAACTAGTTTAGTTGGAAAAACAAGTTGCAGGAATTTTTCTTAGCACATGACAACAACTTAGAAAAATAGAAGAAAATAGTACGAAAGTCAGAAAAATACAATATAGGATACTACGAAAAACTGCAAAAATTATCTACAACTTTGAAGAAGGGACCAGAAGTTAATTCTGACTGTAGTTAGGGTAACAGAGCCATTCTTTCTGCAGTAGCAGTTTTAAACAGATTGGTGAATTATGCTACAATTTAGTTATGTTAATGTTGTTTAAATTTAAATTGTTTAAGCTCTTGTGATCATAATAGTATGTTGATGACAAGGAGTTTATGATGATATTCCATGTAATGCTTTACTTGAGAAGAAGAAGAAGATGATGATGATAATATTTGTTAAAATGAAGTGAAAGCGGTAGTTAAAACCGCTAATGAATCATTGTCAAGGCAATGATGTAATAATTTGAAAACTGAGAGTGAGCAGAGAGTTTGACATCAGGAGCGCTTAATCCATTCTAAAATGAGTGAGACTCTAGATGTGGTTTTGGGGGGAGCACATGTAAATTTTAGGTGTTAAGGAGTGGATGGCAGTATGATTATTTCGCCTGGTGTGTTGCCCCCAGAAGGGGAGTTTGAGAGGGCTAGAGAGGCCGCTGGTGTGCTCGTGTTGCACCATGTCACGCTCCGCTTCCCAAGAATGGAAGGCGAGACACGAGGAGGTCCGCTCAGACGTGGAGCTGTGAAGCTGCAATATGATAAGCGTCTGTAAAAATTTCAAACAGTAGCAGGTCCTTGCATTGCGCCGAAACAATAATAATAATAATGAAGCAGATAAAAGAACATCCACCAACAAAACATCCAACAATTATTCCAACATCACAGAAAGTCACAAAAGTACAAGTCTGAAAAGAAGGCCTAACGCATGGTCGAAACTAATACAAGGAAAGGGTGCAACGCACCGAACATCCTAACAACAACAACTGAAAGAAAGTAACCAACAACTAAAAGAGTCACCAGCTGGGGCAAGAGTAGGACTGGAATCCTCGAACTGAACGTCAGCAACCTATCGTCCTCTGCAACTAAGTCAGGCTCAAAACCTGACATGTGACACCCAAATAGAAAAGGGCACATGTCAGCAAAAGTCTCCCAAAGAAAGCGGAGAAATTTTGTGCAAGGATACAAATAAAATAAAGTGACTAGCAGTTCTAAATATAATGAAAAGACATGACATTTAAAGATTGCAACAATTTAAGATGACACGATGACATGCATGCACGTCGTAGCAGAAGCTACGAAAGACACTGTTTTCACGAGTCACGAACATTATCATTTCACGAACATTATCATTTCACGATGTGCACAGGGTTTACTCCGTACAGCTGAAGAAGCGGATCAGGCATCCTTCTACGCTGCGAGACAGCTTAACCCTACACCTCCACGTGTATCGAGCCTTGGTTTCCCAAGTACGTGAGAGTCCAGGAAGTATTTTTCATTATGGACTGGCGCCCATCTTTTGGATCACGAGACAGGAAGTGTTTTTGGTATAGGGTTGTGCCCGCAAAGCAGGTGCCTAGCCTCAATCATTACAATAAGTGTAGCATGTGCTACTCAATCACGATGAAACATTGATTGCATGAAATGACATGGCAATGAGCAGTTAAATTGTGTACCGTTAATTGAAATTAAACATGGCATGGCAGCATGAATGCAAGCATGATAAAGGTGTCAGATCTAGCTTCGTTGTCAGGCTAGATCAAGTAGGGTGTCAGATCTAGTTTCGTTGTGGCAAGTATCACTTGCCTGAAACAACCAAGTTGAGATCCGTCAATCAAGTCCGAGTCTACCTATATGATCACAATGCGATCCAGCCTTCAGTCCCAATTTATTATTCTTGATTAGTGATTTACAAAACGATCAGAGACAACGATTTTTAGGTTGATTAACAGGCAATGTATGGATTCCTACGGAGAGAGACTTACCTCAACACGACGTGAGAGCTACTCTGACGTCGGGTAGCGACGTCAGGGGTTGGACTCCGGCAGTATGAACGGTACGGAACGACGGATACTCTGAGATAAAACACGAGCACGAATAAGTTTGTGACGACATGCTAGAATTATTAGACAAATCCTAAAACGTCTAATAACCTGATTTTAATTAAGTTTAATATCCTAAGATGGGTAACGCATCATTAAAAATGTTATAGACTCGCTAATAGTGCTAAGTCGCTGGTACAAAAATATACAACGTGTAGCATAAGATTAAACACTCGCGGATATAATAATTAACATTACTAACTTATACCAAACTTAATAATATAAGTTCTGACTTATAATCTAACCTAAAATAAGTTTATAAAACTAACGTATATGATGAATGATGATGAGTAAAACACATGCTCCCAACGTTATAACGCATACTTACGTGTATAAACGACAAACTCCTCGTGGCTGACCTAGCAAGTGGCAGGGGACGTCGACAACGGCACAGTGCTGTCGACAAGGGCATGTGGCTGCCGAGCGTCGTCGCGGGGCGAAGAACGTCACTGCGGCGCAAAGAGAAGCTGCTGTTCGCTGGCGGTTTCCGACGAACTTGGTCAGAGGGAGGTCCGACGGGGGCTAGACGGCGAAGGGAGGTCACTGGGGGGGTCCGAGGCACGTCAGATGGGTGACGTGTCGGCGGCAGCGGCGGTTGGCAGCCGCTGCGGCGGCTGCTGCTGCTGCGAGTGGAAGGCGCTGCAGCACGCGCTAGGGGGCGATCCCGGCGGGGATCCAGCGTCTATCATGGCGGGGAGGGTCGTTGAGGGTGTTTGGTCGGCGGGGGAGAGAAGGCCGGTGGCGGCGTTCGAAGGGTTAGGTCGGAGAGGGGTCGGAGATCAATATTACGACGCTTGGAGAAATGTTTGCGTGATGACGGCGCTGGGAGAAATGTTGTGTGAGCTGCAAAATAGGCCTAGGGTTTTGCTAAATAGTGCTAGTTCTAGGGTGCACCTAAGGGGTATGGAGAGGAGTGGACTTAAGGATAGGTTAGAAATTGAGGTGTGAATAAACAAAACTGTTTTGAGTTGATACGTATGGGAGATTTCCTCATTTGCTATTCAACTTTGGGTTTTTGGGTAGTTGTGGGTAAATGGGAGAGATAATGTGAGAGGGCAGGGTGCAGTTAAGGGGGAAATAAGGTGAGCCTAGTTGAGGGAAAAATATCATATTAAACTTAGGCCTAATCGATGATTAATGGAAAATTAGTGCACAAGTGGGTCAAAACGGTACCCGATAATTACGAGAAAAATACCGGGGCGACCGTGTCGACGAGAGAAACAAAACTAAGAAGGTCGATCATGAGTTTGACGACGAGCAATGAAACTAAAAATAAAAAGGTCTCACGACAGAAGTGAAAATCACGACGCCTCTTCAAACAAAGTTATTTTGTGGGGGAACAACCTGTGAAATGATGTTCCAAATTAATACCAAAAATTAATACTCTTCGAGAGGGTCACACCGGCATATTACACCATAGAGTTCAGATACAAGAAGGGTCCAAAATAAATACGTGTACGAACAAAAGTACGCGCACGAAGAAAGTACGATCGAAAACAGACCGTGACATCCTACCCACCTTAGATAAAGTCCGTCCTCGGACTTTCTAACTACAATGACATATCTACTAGTCTTCTAGAAACTACCCCAATCATACTATAATTCAACCAGGTATAGAGTCAAACATTAATTCTACCAATATGTATATGTATGTGTGTGTATATATATATATATATATATAGATATTTTTTTTGACGAGTAAGTTAGTCTTTATTGATAGAGTAAGAGAATACAAAATGCCACTCAAGTAATAACTAGTAGACCATAATTAGAGAGGGGATAGGGCACAAGCGCCGTCACCCACTACTAAAAATTATCTACCGTGATCACTTAGTAGGACTATACAAAAATATACACATACAAAACAAAGTAAACCAAAAAGAAGGTACATAAAGCCAGCTATCCCGCGTCAAATATCCCCCAGTTCGAGAAAGGAATTGGATCTGAGGCCTCATCTGTATTCAATAGACATAGAGTAGTTCGGAGATCCCTTGCTATCACATCAAACAACTCAACCTTTCCTGTGGACTTGCTTTCAAAAATACGGCTATTACGCTCCTTCCAAACGTGCCAAACTATAGCGGAGAGGGTAGATTTGGCCAACACATTCAATGGGTCCTTCTTCCTGTATGTAGCCTGAAAGAGATCACAGACTCCTTGGATCGAGTTAGGGAAAGCGCCCGTGAAGCGCATCTTCAATAGAGCCGTGGTTAGGATATATTTTGTATACTCGCAGTCGAAAAATATATGAGAAATCGTCTCAGGGACTTCCGCAGCACAGAGTACACATGAAGGATCAAAGTGAAGCCCTCTTTTCGCAAGAAGCTCAATAGTAGGGAGCTTATTCCGAATTGCCTTAAGCAAAGTAAAGGCAAATTTAGGCACATGATTAGGAAACCAAATAGAGTCAAAATATTTAAAAGGAGAACCAGCTGATCTTGCACCTTCCCAAGCCGCACAATGGCTGAAGGCCGGCCCAGGCACCCATTTCCATACATCCGGCCCCTCACCTAGTGTAAAATTCTGGAGAAGATGCCTTACCCCATCAATTTCAGGATTTAAGCTCCACCCCGACCCCTCCCAGAAGTCACTTACTCGTGCCATAACGTATTCTTGGCTCGGCTCTTGCAGAAGATGAAGTGGGCCATTAGGATGCCAGTTGTCATACCAAAATGAAGTAGTTTTGCCATCATTCACCACATGTTTTATAAGCTTTTGGGATTGAGCCCGGTATTTCAACAAGAACTTCCATGATCCCGAGTTAGTGGGCCTCGCTTTAGTTCCATAAAAGCCATATTTGACCTGGCCATAGCGATTTCTCATGAATTTTGCCCAAAAACCTTTAGTATATAATACTCTCCATGTTAGGCGAATCCCAGAAGCAACATTCAAATCTTCAAGGGACCTTAGGCCGACTCCGCCTTCCTTTTTTGGTGTACACATTTCTTTCCAAGACCAAACATTTAGTTTGCCACAAATAAACTTCCTGCATATTGTGTTGATACTACGAATAACTGACTTAGGTAAACAATATGCCTGCATCCAGAAAGCCACCATACCATATATCACTGTTCTAACCAACTCAATCTTTCCTGAAATAGAGAGAAGAGAGGAAGACCAACCCATAAGTCTTTTTTACAATTATCCACAAGTCTGGAAAACATTGATGCTTTAGGATATTTGGAGGAAAGCGGGAGGCCCAAATATACTTTGAAAGAGGTAACCATATTAATACCAAGCATATCAGAAAGGTTACTAGCATTACGAACTCCTTTACTAAAAATTACCGCACTCTTTTCCCAATTTATCTGTAAGCCAGAGAAAAGCTTGAAACTCTCTAATAACTCTGTGATGCTTTTGAAAGAATGCGTGTTGGCCCGACAGAACACTAATAGATCATCAGCAAACAGAAGATGAGAAATAGCACCAGTGCGATGCAAGGGTAATATAGTACCTGAAGATTCTGCAAGAGCCATAAGAAGCGAGAAAGCTTCCATTACAAGGACAAAAAGATAGGGGGAGAGGGGGTCCCCCTGCCGGAGGCCTCTATTAGAATTGAAATAGCCAACTGGAGATCCTTCAACAAGTACCGAAAACACCGGGGAAGATATACAAATAGCAATCCAATTTATGAATTGATGAGAGAATCTCATTTGATGCAGGATAAAGAAAATGAATTCTCTATTAACGCTGTCAAAAGCCTTACGGAGATCCAACTTTAGGCATTCCCTGGACCCCATCGGATTACTGAAATCGTGGATCTGCTCATGTGCTATTAGAGTACAATCTGCCAATAACCTTTCTTGCAAGAAGGCGGCCTGATTAGGAGAAATTAGATCTGAAATAACAGGCTTCAGTCTGTTGCATAAGACTTTACTAATAATTTTATAAAGGACAGTGCAACAAGAAATAGGCCTGTAGTTGCCTAAGCCAGAAGCGTTGGTATTTTTAGGTACCAGAGTAAGGAAAGTGTGGCAAACAGCGGGAGGCATGTAACCAGTAGTGAAGAAAGAGGAGACAGCTGAAACCACATCAGGACCAATTACCTCCCATTCCTGCTGGAAGAAGAAGGAATTAAACCCATCCGGCCCAGGAGCTTTGTCTTTGCCTATTTGGAATAAGGCAGTCTTGATTTCAGAGGGAGATATCGGCATGTCCAGCCAATCAGCAGCATCCTGAGTGAGCAAACGTTTAGGAGTTAACTTTGGAAAGACATTCCAATAGTCAATTTGATGATAGAGTTCCTTATAGAACTGAGATGCCTCGGTCCGTAGGGTATCCGTATTGGAGCTCCTAGCCCCACCAGCAGAGATCAAGTGACCCAGGGAATTATAACTCTGTCTTGCTTTCATAGCAGTGTAGAAAAATTTAGAATTTCTATCCCCCAACGTCAACCAATTTTGTCGGCTCTTCTGCCTAAGATCCTCTTCTTCTTTATAAAGAGCTTGCATCAGATCCTTCAAGGTCGTACCCTCCATGTGCTAGAGCCTTGAATCAGTGGTAATCAGCTCGTTTGCTTGTAAAGTCTCCAGGTGATTGCGAAATTTAGATGAGGCATTATTATTTCTTAGCACCAAGGACCAGTTTTTCAGTATGACCTTAAGGCCTTTGAGAATAGTAGTAAGCCACAGTAAAGGGTACCCATGAGTTGAAGACTCGGCTGAGAAATTAACCCAATGCTTCCGTACCAATTCCTTATATCCTGCTGAAGATACCCATGAATTGTAGAATTTGAATGGCTTAGGAAAGGAGTTTACCTTGGGAAGTAGATTAACCATCATAGGGGAGTGGTCGCTGGTACTAGCAAGAAGATATACATAATAAGAATACGTCAAAAGATCTAGCCAGCGAGAATTACAGAGTATGCGATCAAGACATGCTGAAATACGAGTATCACCCACGCGCCTGTTGGTCCAGCTAAGAGGACAACCAACACTTTTGAGCTCATTAAGTTTGCAAACATGGATACAATGGTTGAAATCATTCATTGATCCCACATCAACTGGACGGCCACCCTTTTTCTCGCTAGAAAGGCGAACACAGTTAAAGTCACCACCAACAATCCAAGGATAATTCATCAGAATAATGGAGTCAGAAATAAGATTGTCCCACAGTGACGTTCTGGAGCTTGCCAAATTAAAGCCATAAACAGCGGTTAAACCCATAACCATACCTGCCGAGTTGGTGTACTTGGTAGAAATATGTTGAGAAGATGAAGAAATTGCAATACAATTCCAGACAGACAACTTGTAGTATATAACTATACGTCCCCCTTTATGATGGCTCCTATTATCCATGTAGCCCCAATCAGATGTAAAACATCTCGAGATACGTGAAGAGCTAGTACCCTCCACCTTCGTTTCTAATAAGCAAACTATAGATGGATTTAGCTTCTTTAAAGAGAGCTTCAGATCAGCACAACGAGTAGAATTATTAAGTCCCCTAGTATTCCAAAATAAGATCGACATTAAGACAGGTAATGAAGATATAAAAGATTACCCAAATCAAGAGGCAATCTGGGGACTCCGTCTAACAGGTGACGGTGGAACTTGAGATTTGGTTCCTTTTGCAAGAGCACGGTTCTTCAAAAGGCTGGCATGCTCAACATCCCAAAGGGGATTAGGGACAGTTAGGATACTGGGGGGAGGAAGCTCTTGGTTAGAAGTAGGCTCATTCACATTCAGAGTTGGTTCCTGCTGGCCATCGGAATTGACTGAAGCCGGTTTGCCCTGTGGCTTGCGGAGAGAATTAATCAACTTAAGGATGTGCACAACTCCAACGAGGGGTGATAGCCTATTCTTTTTAGTCCCAGGCTTAGCTGAGGCCGAAAAGGATTTGCTGCACTCCCCTACTTCAATGACAGGTGGGGTGTGACTGTTGCTGGTCAACACAATAGGCAAGCCCACATTAACAGCAGACCGATTTGAAGAGCACCCAATGTCCTTCTTCGAGAGATTATTAAGGGGAGCCACTTCAGTCACACCAGCAGTGTCATTAGGAAAATTTGCATCATTCCCATCACCAGGTTGGCCAGTCTGAGTAACAAAATCCTTCCTAGTACACTGAGAGTCCAGGTGACCAAAACAGGCACAGGCACCACATCTTGGGGGTTCTCCTTCATACTGGATATCAATGAAAATAGTGGATAGATCATCCAACTCAACAGGGACAGATCTCTTTAGAATATTATTTGCATTGACCTCAACCAGGCATCTCGCATACGAGATTATGTCTAAATTAGTCGTTGATCTATCTAGACAAATAGGCTTCCCCACAACACTGGCAATGAAATTAAGAATTTCAAGCGTCCACATTGACAGTGGAAGATTATGAAATTGGACCCAAACCGGGACAGCAGTTAGGATGTCCCTATCATGCTTGGTTGAAGGAGTCCAATTCTGTAGCACCACAAGACGGCCATCAAAGAGCCAAGGTCCACCATGTAGTATAGAGTCTCTATCTTCACAGTTCTCAAATCTGAAATAGAAATACCCATTTTCTCTTGAAAATATACGAACGCCTCCTTTGATACGCCAGAGGCGTTCAGTCCATGCCTTAATTTGACCATAATAAGGGACGTCTCCAAGGACATAACCTACGAGAGTATTCTGCCAGCGAGCCGTGCCTTTCAAAATGTCCGCATCTGCTACTTTGGCCTTTTCAACTCCATCAACACTGATAATTGGGGGGACAAAACTCATTACCAGAGGATCCGCATACTTCCTCCTTGAAGCACAAATATCCACCCAGGAACGCTTTCCGTCGGAGGGGGAGACATGAAATTGGCTATGAGGCCTAATAGGCAATTTCACCCGAGACTGATCAAGAACTTTAGGAGACTCATGTCTTTGCCCTCGGTTAGGACCTCCCCCAAATCGATTGGTATCCCCAAAAGGACGCTTGGATCTAGCAGCCCCAGGCCCTCGATGATCACGGCCGCCCAGATCACCCAAAGATCTGGTTTTTTTCTGATGGGATATGATCTGCCAGCGCGCATCCCGATCGAGTGCTCCGTCTTCTTGGAAGCCCCTGCCGATGTTGGTACCTGAAGAGGAAGAAGGGCCTTTCCGCAAGCCGCCATCGCCAGGGAGAACGCTCATCTCCACTAGGGTTATATATATATATATA
This sequence comes from Scilla litardierei, assembly GCA_030789695.1. Taxonomy (NCBI): domain Eukaryota; kingdom Viridiplantae; phylum Streptophyta; class Magnoliopsida; order Asparagales; family Asparagaceae; genus Scilla; species Scilla litardierei. The sequence continues at coordinate 665,323,543 of CM061142.1, read as the reverse complement.
TACACACACACACACACACACACACACACACACACACCCATTCTATACTTGTTACGACCTAAAGATCATGATAATCCGACCTTCCGCCACGATCCGCCAAAGCGCCTCGTAGGCACGCCCCGTTCACAGAAGCGTGTCACCGTTCTCGCTCGGTCTGCCGGGATCAGTGCGCTCGAGGCATGCCCGGACAACGTGGCCTCGGATGTTTACGGAGGTGCACCCATCCCCCCGGCGATCCAGGGCCCCTGCCCGAAAGGGCACGGCCGGGACGCATATCCATTGCCCAGATTGGCCCGGAGGATCGTCAGAGGGCCCCGCGATCGGCGGACGCCCCGCAGGACCCTTGGCTCATCGGACACGACAAACAACCTAGTATAAGGATGCGACTGACACTTATGCAGCCCGACCATTGATCACTCCTTATTTTACACTTTTTTCCCGCTTGTTTGCATGCCATTTAGATCGCCCAAATCATGTTTTTCACGATATATCGACGATATTGCGATGCTTTTCACGATTTGTTGTTTTTGTCGCATTTCAGGTGATTTGGCGCGATTTGGAGTGATCTCGAGATGCGCTTACTCCAGAGGGTCACCGACGACCTCCCCAAGGGGTATTTCACTGTTGGAGAGGAGCGGAAGAAGAATGGACGTCGCAGGAGCGACGAGGAGGCCAAAACAAGCTGATTGGGCATTTTTTGTGTCCCACTCGGCCGAGTGGAGGAGCCACTCGGCCGACCAGCGAGACACCGCTCGGCCGACCAGATCAGACACAATTCATATGTGCACTCGGCCGAGCGACGGAGACCACATCGGCCGAGTGACGAGATCCCGTCCGCCCGAGTGGCGCCCAGACGAAGCCATTCAAAAATCGCCAAGTTACTGTTTTTTCGGCTGCCTGAGCTTCAGAAGACTCACTCGGCCGAGTGGATAATCCCGTCCGCCCGAGTACCATGAAGCCATCGGCCGAGTGACGACAACTCACTCGACCGAGCCGCCCCCGAAGTGAAGACCCCTGAAGGCCCCTACTTACTGGAAATTTACAGGGTTTCTCACTCGGCCGAGCGACTTCTGTCACTCGGCCGAGTGCGACGCGCTGCCTGTAGCGAAAATTGCGGAAAACAGGCTGCGCAGGGGTATTTTGGTCACAGTTTTTGGACGATTTTGGGGGGTATTTAACCCCTGTTTTTACACTAGTTTTGGAGAGCTTTTCTCTTAGATTTTTGTAGCTTTTTAGATTTACTTTTTATCTTTATTCTTGAGATTGGAGAGGAGACAAAAGTTGATTTTTGTTGGAATAATTGAAGAACTCCTTTGGTTTGTGTCTCTATTCTCTAAAAATCTTATTTTTATTGCATATCTCAATATTGTGATGAATTCTATTGCTTATTTCATTGATTATTTTTGTGATCTTGCTATGAATTGTGAGTAGTCTCCATGTCTTGGGGCGTGGGGATGAACCCTACAAGCCCAATTTCAAATTTGTGATGAATTAGTAGAAATCTTGCTGGAATTGTTGTTTAGGGATTAGATTGGGATCGATTTACTACGGTTAGCTAGGAGTTCATACCGATTGGGATTTGCAAGAGATTGGATCCCAATTCGATAGGAAACCATAGAAATCCGAATTGGGTTGGAATCGAATTTCCGTAGTATCGGTTTGCAAGAGATTGGACCGATACTAGGGTTTCCGGTTGCAATTCCGTGCCAATACCCGTTTGCAAGAGATTGGACGGGTAGGAACTATCCCAACCTAGGTCGTGGCCTGAGTTTACAAGAGATTGGGTTCGGTACGCGATTGAACGATGATGTTGATCCTAATGCTAGCTTTCCTAGGTTAGGGTTTGCAAGAGATTGGACCCGAACCTAGGATAGCTATAGACCGGCAACAGCGCGAGAGCGTGAGCTAGGTTTTACATTCAGTTGCAACTAGTTCATCCAAAATCTTATTCTAGCAATTTTGATACTGACGACCCACATTTATGAAATACGGTGAGTAGCGGGGATTCCCCATTCCATAGACGTTCTTTATTTGATTTGATATTTCCGCACTTTGTCTGACGATTGTGACAGGATCGCCAAAGGCAAATCTCTCTTCTTAAATATCCAGGTTGATTGGAACACGCACGGTCATTCGTCCTCCCTGTGTTCGATATCCCGCTCGCCGCTATACCGTGCGCTTGCGGTAAAACTACAACCGTTCTCCGGGTGTATATCCGGAGCGATCAAGTTTTTGGCGCCGTTGCCGGGGAATTCCTTTTATCCGGAGCGATCAAGTTTTTAGCACGGTCATTCCTTTTATTTTTTCAGGTGAATGCTTACAAGCCTTCAACGCCTTGAAGGAAGCACTAGTCTCCGCGCCCATCATACGACCACCAGATTGGAGCCTTCCTTTTGAGCTAATGTGTGATGCTAGCGACCGCGCCATTGGAGCGGTATTGGGACAAAGAAAAGATAGGAAGCTTCATGCGATATACTATGCGAGCAAGACATTGGATGACGCGCAGAAAAACTACACAACTACCGAGAAAGAGCTTCTAGCGGTCGTATATTCCATAGAGAAGTTTTGCTCCTACCTCCTCGGTTCCAAGGTGATTGTCCACACCGACCATGCGGCATTGAAGTATCTTTTAAACAAGAAGGAGGCCAAACCTCAGTTGATTAGGTGGATACTCTTGTTGCAAGAATTCGACTTAGAGATCAGAGACAAGAAGGGTACGGACAATGTCGTGGCGGATCATTTATCTAGGCTCATTAGCGACAAGGAGGATGAGAGTTTGCCTATCGACGACATATTCGTGGATGAGAGGCTATATGCCATAAGGACCAGAGAGGTCCCTTGGTACGCGGACTTCGTCAACTACTTGGCTTGTGGAATTAAACCGCATGGGATGCCCACGCATCAAAAGAGGAGATTTCTTCATGAAGTCCGTAGATATTTCTGGGAAGATCCATACCTCTTCAAGATATGCAAGGATAGCGTCATTCGGAGGTGTGTTTCTAAAGAGGAGGCGACATCCATCATTTTGCATTGCCACGGTCTACCATGCGGAGGACATCATGCCGCCTCTAAAACCACCGCTAAGATTTTGCAGAGCGGGTTCTTCTGGCCGACAATGTTTAAAGACACCCACGACTTTGTAAAGGGGTGCGATAGATGCCAATGGACCGGAAATATCTCCAAGCGCAATGAGATGCCAATGAGGCCCATCTAAGAAATTGAGCTTTTTGATTGTTGGGGAGTAGACTTCATGGGACCATTTCCGTCGAGCAATGGCAATAAATACATCCTATTGGCCGTCGACTATGTCTCCAAATGGGTGGAAGTAATCGACACCCCTACTAATGATGCAAGGGTCGTCTCCAAGTTCTTCAAGCAAAATATCTTCCCGCGCTTCGGAGTGCCTCGTACCTTGATAAGCGACGGGGGGAGCCACTTCATAGAGAACAAGTTTGAAGCCATGCTAAAGAAGTACGGAGTAAACCATAGAGTTGGCATGGCATATCACCACCAGACAAGCGGCCAAGTGGAAGTCTCAAATAGAGAGATCAAGCAAATTCTTGAGAAGACCGTGGATCGATCTAGAAAGGATTAGTCAATGAAGCTAAACGATGCTCTATGGGCATATCGCACGGCCTTTCGCACTCCCATCGGTACCACACCGTTCCGACTAGTTTATGGGAAGGCTTGCCACTTGCCGGTAGAATTGGAACACCGCGCATATTGGGCCATCAAGACCTTTAACTACGACTACAAGAGTGCGGCGGTGAGGCGACTCTTGGACATCAACGAGCTTGATGAAATAAGGAGAGACGCCTACGAGAGCTCGAGAATTTACAAAGAAAGGACCAAGATTCTCCACGATGCCCGCATAACCGTCACAGACTTCAAGGTAGGAGACAAGGTCTTACTCTATAATTCTCAGCTCCGACTATTTCCTGGAAAGTTAAGGTCACGTTGGTCCGGACCTTTCACCATTAAGAACATACAGCCGGGAGGGGCCTTCGTGTTGGAAAGCAAAGACGGGGCCTCGTTCAAGGTAAATGGTCAGAGACTCAAGCATTATTCCGAGGGAGTCCCAACGGGAGAAATCAATAGAATATATCTACTTAAGGGGCGGCCGGATGATCTTTCATACCTCCTTGATGAGGTGATTGAGGAAGCGACCCCCCACTCGATTGGCGCTCTTTTCGATGAAGATTTCGAGGAAGGCCCGGATTTAGGCCAAGATGAGAAGAACGATGATTCCCCCGACCTCTCCGCTGAAAATGATGAAGGCGACACTGATGTCGCAAGGATTCGAGAGCTCTGCAAGCTCTCGAAATTGAAGTCTCCGAAGAAAGCTCCGCCGATACGAAAATCGGCGTCACCGGTGAAGCCGTTGACCGGAGCAAATGCTAGCTTGGGGGAGCCTCCCCCCAACAGTATTCGAGACGGGAGACCACCGAGGGAGAACACGCCGCCGCCACGTCCGATTCCAAGCGTTCTCCCCGGAAAGTTTGATGGGTGCATCTCATATGCACCAAACATCCCACATTAATTGCAAATCATAGGGGGTCGAGCTCACGACCTTAAACGAGCGCTTGTCGGAAGGTAACCCGATGGTTTTTGCTTTATTTTCACTTTTCTTTTATTTTTGTTTTAGAAATTTTTAGTGTTTTGAGTCGTTCGCCCAAAAATTTTGTGATAACGGGTCCTATTTTTCTTGACAGGAGAGGAGATAGGTAAATCCATCATGAGGAGGATGAACGAGACGACGAGGAGTGCCCCAGGAAGGCGCTCGATGCTTAGGAGGAAGATGGAATCGACTGGAGGAAGAAAGAAGGAGTTTAGAGCCCAAACGAAGACAAACAGCAGAACACAAGGCTCACTCGGCCGAGTATACTAGTCACTCGGCCGAGTACACAAGTTCGTCCGGTCGAGCCGCTCACGAACGAGGGAAGTCTGCTGTACCCAACTCTCTGTTTATTTTCCTGATTTCAGTATAACTGCTACTCGGCCGAGTATATATATTCACTCGACCGAGTAAAACAGATACGCTCCTAGGGCGAGTCTTGCCAAGTAGCTTGAGCCACTCAGCCAAATGGACTTACTCCACTCGGCCGAGGCTGGCAAGGCCACTCGACCGAAGCGTAAGCGGGGAGGAATTTTCCATTGATCACACTCGGCCGAGTGACCCAGTCACTCGGCCGAGTCGTAACTTTTACTATATAAGGGGCCGGGGGGGCACGTTTTTCGAAACGCAAAAAATTCCCAAACGCCCGACCCCTCGCATTCCCCTCGCCCGTTCCCCTCGCTCGCACCCCCTACTCGCCCGACCGCCGCCGCCGCGCCGCCGCTCGGCCAGCCACCGCCGGCCGAGCCCCGTCGCGCCTCGCCCGAGTCGTCGCCGGCGGCCATCTTCTCCGGCCACCTCCAGTATCGCCTATTTCGCCTTTTTCTCCTCTTTTTGTGTATTTTTCGAGGATCCATGTGCTTAACGAACCCCAAACCCAAATTGATTTCTATATCTATCTATTATACCCCTAATGCTCCATACGTTTTGAATATTACCCGATGATATCTCCATTTCATGCGCAGGTTGTTTTTGGGAGCTTAGGGGAGCCCAGGGGAGCTTCTAGGGACTGATTTGGGCTTCGCAGAGGCGCTGTCTTCGCACGCTTCCATTGCTTAGCACTCGCGGCGTGTCGGGGTATACTCATTCCTTTATTTTGCACACGCCGCACTTTTCACGTTTTTCGGCGCGCGCTCGGGGCCGATATGCCGCCACGGACACGGCCGCGGTCGAAGAGAGCTTCCGCCAAGCGGAAGCGATCGGATGATGCCGGCCCCTCCCACGAGTTGGAGGACTCTCCTCCGCCTTCTCCCACACACCCCGTCCACCCAGCACAGCCTGCAGGCCCCGCACACCCCACACAGCCTGCAGAGCCCGCACAGCCCTTACACCCCGCACAGCCGCCCCCTGCCGCTCCACAGCCACCACCTCCGGCTCCACTGATCGGGCCGCTGGGGATCACGTTCTGGAACGACGCACACCGCGTCGCTTTCGAGCGTATCTCCCAGCGCTCGATCGTACCCACAAGGTTTGCACACCTTGCCGACCTAGGACGCCTGTGGGTACTAGAGGGGATGCTCACGTTGTACGACAACGTGGGCTGGCGAGATTTCTTTCAGGTGTCAGCGGATACGTTTACCCCCCCGACACTTGAGGTGCTTAGTTCGATCGCCAGGACCGACGAGGGATGCTCGTTTCGGTTCATGGACTGGGAGTGCCAGGTCACTCTCGGTATGATGAGAGCCTTTTTCTCGTGGCTCGATATCCCCGGGGCCGACCGAGGTTACGCACCCACCCATATCCCCCCACCTTCCTTCGACGCCGGTGCCTTCTGGGCCCGGATTACGGGTCTTCACGCTGCCTTTGACCCTAGTAGGGCCAAGGCCTCGGCCATTGTCCATCCCTGCCTCCGTATAACTCAGCGCCTTATGGCGACGAACTTTTTGGCCAGATATGAGCCGGGCACGATGTCCACGCCAGAGCTCTACATGCTCTACGCGATTACACGGCCCAGAGCTCTATCTAGGAATGGCGATGAGCTGGTCCCCACCGTCGTGATTGATGTCGCGGCTTGGTTTTTAGACCGCATCATTGTATCGGTGGGCGCTCGCTCACCGATATGCTGCGGCGGCCTGATCACCTTGCTTGCTCTTATGACCGGCGAGGACTTTCCCGACGACCTGCGACGAGCACCGGGCACCACTTCTCTGTCGATTGATGTTATGGCCCAGATGAAGATGCTTCGTCCGCACGGTGAGCGACACTGGGTCTGGTTGCATGGCCCTTACGGTGCCGATTACATGATTCTTCCGAGCCTAGCTCGGACTCAGATTGCACCAGCCCATGTGGACTGGCTCCCTGCGATGGATGTTCTCATCCCAGCTGCTTACGTGCTCGAGGCCGAGGAGGCCGAGCAGGCCCACGCTGCCCACGCTGCCCCCCGCAAATCCTGTTGCCCCTGCCGAGCCTGCTGCCGAGCCTGTTGACCCCGTTGCCCCTCAGACTATCCCCGATGTTTCCGCTGCTCCTGACACTTTTGTCCACACCTCTGTCGGTGTTGGGAGTACCTTAGCTGAGCCCACTTCCACCACTTCCACGGCTGTCACCACCACCACCGGCCCTCTGTCTGCTGAGCCCGTTTCTTCTGTCCCACCCGAGCGCCCGCCGACCATAGTTGAGTGCGGCGAGCCCTCTTTTGCCACCGCTGTTGAGACCTCTGTCTCCGCCTCTGTCTCCACTGCTGCTGTGTTTTCCGAGAGTGTCGTGGCGTCTGTCCATACTTCTGTGCCACCGACCTCTCTGGCCGCCTCGCTGCCACTTTTGTATTCTTCTTTCGTTGCTACTGCCTCCACTTCTCACCGCCCTGCCCAGCCTCGCACTGAAGCCAGGCCCCCACTTGCGAGTGCAGCACCTTTTGCTCCCTTGCCTGTTGAGCCCGTCACCTACACCACCCGAGTACGCCAGCCCCGACCTGCACATCCCCGACCGGTGCGTCCCTCTGCACCACCTCCCCCTGACACCGTACTTCAGAGCATTCGTGCTCTAGAGGGGGCGGTGAGTGGCCTCAGAGGCGACCTTAGGACCCTGTCCGCCACCGTCGCCGATATGGCTCACCGCTTCGACCTGCTTCCATACATTCACTACTGTCTTACCCAGGTCCTGGAGCGTCTCCCACACGTACCCCCACCCACACAGCAGGTTCCCACCCCCACTTCCACACACACTCAGCCTGCTACCACTTCCACACCCACCCCTGCTCAGCAGCCTACACCACCGCCACTTCCGCCTCAGGACGGAGACGGCGCAGCACCACCTTCTTAGGCACCCTTGATGCCATCGATTAGTTTTGTCGTTGTGCTGCCCGTTTCTGCTGGGTCCTGATGCCATTTTGTCCACCCCCTCCCCTCACTTATTTTGAGATTCTCATTTTGCTCGTATCTTTATATATCTTTTTTGGGAGAGAGGGAGAGTTTTTGGTGACACATCTATATATCTGCATCACTCCTATCTTTGCATGCATCATTTCCGCATCATATTTTTCATTTCTTTATTTTTCTTTTTATTTTCATTTTTCCATCATGCATGCAGCCTCACTTACCCCTCACATTACTTGTCTCTCGGTGTGCCACACTTTGCACATTGAGGACACTGTGCCATTTAGCTTGGGGGAGTGAGTTCTCACGTTCTTTTTCGATTTGCCACCTTTATTTTTAGTTTTTCACACCATTCTCCGCTTTTGCACTTATTTTCATCAATTTTCTTTTATTTCACCATGCATCACGTTTTTCTTATTTTTCTGTGTGCCGCATTGTAAATAGTTCTATTTTCCCTTTATCTTTATTTTCTTTTTTTCATCTCAGGCTAGAGATGACTTTTCTATGATGATGATGACGTGGGATTTAGCTTACTCTATTTAGCATGCTTTATTTGTCATGTCTTAGACTTTATTTCTGACATCATATGCTATGACTTGCCTTGCATCTAGAGATAGTAACCCACACTTTTTCCACATGAAAATGGATGAAATTTTATTATTAGCTGAGTCTGAATATTCATATGTATGCTATCACAGAAAACACACCAAGATTCACGCATTGAATGCTTATATCTGGAGTACCGATTTCTTTTCCTATATCACTTCTTTATGCATGAATTGTACATTTCACTTCAGGATGATTGAATGATGTTAGCTATGATAAATCTGGATTAGTTAGTTTTTTTTGTGATCGAAACTGAGTAGATTAGATTACCCTGCTGAAGTTGTCGTGAATGTCTTATAGAGTGAACCGAGAGTTATATTTATTTCTTTCTCCACAAATCTTAAACATCATTTCTCTACTTTTAAAATCATTGGTGAATCTCCCCTTAGCGATTCTATTATATGGCATTTCCCCCGCTATTCATTCCTAGCTCCAAATTTCTTATTCAAAAAAAAAAGAGAAGAGAAAAATATTCTTGTATATCATTATCTCTCTTTGAGCTGGGATCGTTGTGTATATATGCCATATCAAAAAAACACAACAAAAGAAAAAAAAGGGGAAAAGAGGAAAAATCCTCAATAAAAGATCACATCTCACTTTCTTTCTTTCTTCTTTCTTTTTATTACTTTTGGAGCTTTATAAAAATGGGGATGTGAATATTTTTTTTATGCCACCATGCTTATAGATAAGCTTAGGGGAGGGAATCCATTGATGTGTGAGAGAGTGACTACTTGACGTTGCACGACAACCTAGGCTAAGTAATATTCTATACTCGGTGAGATTGTTTCTAGCTTTACGAAATCCAGAAATCTAAGCCTAGCACTCATTTCATGAAATCCATACTTTTCTATTCTCTCTATTCTATTGTGTGATACTCTTATACTCCTCATAGAAAGCATTCAATTGAAAAGTGTGTGATCTGCGATTTGTATACCGCTTTAAATGATTCAGACAATGTTAATTCTAAAATTATTCCGTTTTTCATGATTATATCGTTGTTCGTGGGGTTTCTATTCCTATTTGCACTATTATACTATGATATCAAAATAAAATTCTTTGACATGTATTTTTCATTCAGTGCATGCTATATGATTAAGTGGAACCCAAGTCCTGAGAAAATGATCTAGCAGCTTACCTCTTCGCTTCTTTCTTTCCTTTTTCTTTGTTTTTATTTCGTTTTTCATTCTTCTCCGTTTTTCGTTTTTCATTATTCGCCGCTTTCGTTTTCCGAATCCATCGGGTTCGTCTTTTACTTATCTTCCTCGAGGACGAGTAAGAGGTAAGCTTGGGGGATTTTGATCACTCCTTATTTTACACTTTTTTTCCCGCATGTTTGCATGCCATTTAGATCGCCCAAATCATGTTTTTCACGATATATCGACGATATTGCGATGCTTTTCACGATTTGTTGTTTTTGTCGCATTTCCGGTGATTTGGCGCGATTTGGAGTGATCTCGAGATGCGCTTACTCCAGAGGGTCACCGACGACCTCCCCAAGGGGTATTTCGCTGTTGGAGAGGAGTGGAAGAAGAATGGATGTCGCAGGAGCGACGAGGAGGCCAAAACAAGCTGATTGGGCATTTTTTGTGTCCCACTCGGCCGAGTGGAGGAGCCACTCGGCCGACCAGCGAGACACCGCTCGGCCGACCAGATCAGACACGATTCATATGTGCACTCGGCCGAGCGACGGAGACCACATCGGCCGAGTGACGAGATCCCGTCCGCCCGAGTGGCACCCAGACGAAGCCATTCAAAAATCGCCAAGTTACTGTTTTTTCGGCTGCCTGAGCTTCAGAAGACTCACTCGGCCGAGTGGATAATCTCGTCCGCCCGAGTACCATGAAGCCATCGGCCGAGTGACGACAACTCACTCGGCCGAGCCGCCCCCGAAGTGAAGACCCCTGAAGGCCCCTACTTACTGGAAATTTACAGGGTTTCTCACTCGGCCGAGCGACTTCTGTCACTCGGCCGAGTGCGACGCGCTGCCTGTAGCGAAAATTACGGAAAACAATCTGCGCAGGGGTATTTTGGTCACAGTTTTTGGACGATTTTGGGGGGTATTTAACCCCTGTTTTTACCCTAGTTTTGGAGAGCTTTTCTCTTAGATTTTTGTAGCTTTTTAGATTTACTTTTTAGCTTTATTCTTGAGATTGGAGAGGAGACAAAAGTTGATTTTTGTTGGAATAATTGAAGAACTCCTTTGGTTTGTGTCTCTATTCTCTAAAAATCTTATTTTTATTGCATATCTCAATATTGTGATGAATTCTATTGCTTATTTCATTGATTATTTTTGTGATCTTGCTATGAATTGTGAGTAGTCTCCACTTCTTGGGGCGTGGGGATGAACCCTACAAGCCCAATTTCAAATTTGTGATGAATTAGTAGAAATCTTGCTAGAATTGTTGTTTAGGGATTAGATTGGGATCGATTTACTACGGTTAGCTAGGAGTTCATACCGATTGGGATTTGCAAGAGATTGGATCCCAATTCGATAGAAAACCCTAGAAATCCGAATTGGGTTGGAATCGAATTTCCGTAGTATCGGTTTGCAAGAGATTGGACCGATACTAGGGTTTCCGGTTGCAATTCCGTGCCAATACCCGTTTGCAAGAGATTGGACGGGTAGGAACTATCCCAACCCAGGTCGTGGCCCGAGTTTGCAAGAGATTAGGTTCGGTACGCGATTGAACGATGATGTTGATCCTAATGCTAGCTTTCCTAGGCTAGGGTTTGCAAGAGATTGGACCCGAACCTAGGATAGCTATAGACCGGCAACAGCGCGAGAGCGTGAGCTAGGTTTTACATTCAGTTACAACTAGTTCATCCAAAATCTTATTCTAGCAATTTTGATACTGACGACCCACATTTATGAAATACGGTGAGTAGCGGGGATTCCCCATTCCATAGACGTTCTTTATTTGATTTGATATTTCCGCACTTTGTCTGACGATTGTGACAGGATCGCCAAAGGCAAATCTCTCTTCTTAAATATCCAGGTTGATTGGAACAAGCACGGTCATTCGTCCTCCCTGTGTTCGATATCCCGCTCGCCGCTATACCGTGCGCTTGCGGTAAAACTACAACCGTTCTCCGGGTGTATATTCGGAGCGATCAACCATCTGACAAAGCACCCCCCTGGCCGCTGCGCCCCCTGACACTTAATGCTTTCGGCCCTGACACCCTGACAAAAGCGCCCTTGGCCGTTGCGCCGTCTGACAAAAGCGTGGCTGACACTCATGTTCCTGACATCCTCGTCCGAAGCTTCCGCTAACAGCCGGGCCAGCTCAGCACGTCGAGTCAGCATGCCAGGTCAGCTCCACCTAATCGCCTCCCATCAGGTATAAATACCCCCTCACTTCTTACGGTGAGGAGGTTGGCAAATTTACTCTCAATCCCATTATTCACACACAAGAGTAAAGGTCGTCCATATCTTTGTTCTCCCACACATAGCTCGTCACGTACGGTCAACTCACCTTCAGTCCGACCTGCGTGCCTAGCCCCCGCTTTAAGTCCTATTACTGACTTAGGCATCGAAGAGGCTAAGGGTTGAACCCCAACCCAGCCTTTCTGATGAGTTGTTCCTTGCGCAGGATAGCTCAGCCCTCGGCTTGTGCTCGCCTTCAGCTCCAGCCACCCAATCTTCCACCACCGCATCCTGCCGGATTCGACCCCGTGGTCTGCTCCAGCGACTAGCTTAGCCTCATCACCCCTCTAATCACCTGTCAAATAGCCCACCCTAATCCTTTCATTAACATAACCACCGTGCCCTTGGTTCCCCCTAATACAAATTCATTGTACACGAGTTCTACCCCGCAACAATTGGTGCCGTCTGTGGGAACGAAGGGTCACACCCATGTCAGACCCCATACCAATCACCCGGAACCCTGACCGCGGCAAGGATCCCATGGGTCAAGAACCACTCTCTCAACCAATGACTCCCGCGACTGACCCTCCTCCGGGGGTAGAGGTTGAGACAGTCCAGGCCTCGGCCGACGCGATACAACAAAGCTTCGAGGCCTTCACAAAGGTGATGGGGGGCTGCGCAGCAACAGGGACGGAGGCACCTCCCGGCCCCTCTGAGCCCCCGAACGTGAGACGAAATCTTCACCCTCAGTTCGAGGAGGAGGGGGGAGACCAGGGGATCGCCAAGGAAATTGCGGCCCAGCGGAAGCTCCTGGAGGAGGAAATGAAGGTCGCGCTGCTGCGGAGGCGCCAGGAGGAGGAGGCCTCCGCGCAAAGGCATTCGGGCGAAGCGGCCGAGACCGCCCGGCGGGCCTATCTGTACGACGAGACCACCCGACGCCAGCTCCGCTTTATTATCGCGGAACGTGAAAGGCTCCGGAGGAAGAACGAAGAGAACAGGGGGATCCTGGAGGTGTCGACGACGGGCCGGTGACACCTGGACGGACGCGGCCCGTCGCTCGCCAAGTCTCCACCGTGGGGGCGAAGTTCGCCTCGTCAACATCTCTCCCCCGATCTTCTGGACGAGGAAGCCGTTTGTCGACAACTCCGCTTCCTCACCGCCAAACGTGAAAGGCTCCTGAGGGAGAATCAGGAGCGGAGAGAGGTCCGGGGGGAGATGGCCGGGGGACGGTGGCACTGGGATGACTGTAGCCCGCTGCCCGTCGAATCCTCTACCTGCGGAAGGAGTTCTCCCAGGCGACCGTTTCGTTATTTCCCAGGGCACGACGACTGGCGGCAGCCGAGGCGCGACCGGAGCCAAACCCCGGAATGGCGAAGAGGGCAGGCACCCGAGTGCTCTGCCTACCCGGAGGAGGCCACGCTATTGGCACGATGAATCACGTCCGCCCCGAGACCCATAAGGTTCAAACCCCCCCACCTGGCCACCTACAACGGAAGAGGCGACCCTCTCACGCACGTGCAACAATACCGGGGGGCGATGGAGGCGCATGATGTGGATGAGGCGTTCCTATGCCGGCTTTTCTCGCAAAGTCTGAGGGACACAGCGTTGGATTAGTACTTCGGCCTACCCGTGAGATCCATTGGGAGCTTTGGCGAACTATCCCATAAGTTTTGTCAGGAGTTCCGGGCCGGACGAACGAAGAAGAAGCCCCTGGACTACCTCAGCATGATAGTTCAAGGGGAAGGAGAGACGACAGGGAAATACCTGCGCCGTTTCCAGGATGAGAGACGGACGGTGGTGACCTGCGGCAATGAGGTGCTCATGCTGGCCTTCAAGCCGGGGCTACGGACTCGGAGCCTCCACAAATCCCTTCTCCGAGATCCGCCGGCCGACTATGAAGCGCTGGTCGCTATGGCAGAGAGGCATGCGGTTGCCGAAGAGACTCTCAGCACGAAGGCACTGTTCTCCCGGTGAAGCTGCTCCAAGGCGAGCCTCGATCGCACCCTCGACCAAGACAAGAAGATGGGCATCGGGGGTGCGACCAGCTGGCCCAACCAAGGCACGACCCGATGGGGCGTCGCCTGCAAGATCATCCTGGCCCGGCCCGAGAGTTCGCCCCGGACCAACAACCTGCCCGAGCCGTCCCAAGGTAGGAGGGGCCCCTACGGGCCCACTACGCACAGCTCAACGCCCACCTGATAGAGGTGTTGGCCGCGGCAACAAGGGCCGGACTGCTGCCAGAGCCGCCCAGAGAGATGAAATCAGACCTGGCTTGGCGAGATTTCTAAAAGTATTACCGGTACCACCGAGACCACGGCTATGACACCGACGACTGCTTCACCCTCAAGAGGGAGATCGAGCGACTGATCCAGGCAGGTCAACTCGGGGGCTTCGTCGGGGGCAGGAGACCGGACCAAGAAGATGTGAACCACCGGAGGTCACGGAGAGCAGATCCACCACCGCGTGGTGAACGGGAGGAACCCCTCCCCCCGAAGCCGGTCATGCGCATAAACACGATATGTGACGGACCATCTTTTGGGGAAGCATCGTCATCAAGCAAGAAGGCGTACGCGCAGGAAGTGATAACGGCGGGTCTCGGAGGGGACACGAGGGGGAGAAGGGTAGCCTACCCTCCCATTAATTTCAGTGACGAGGATCTGGAGGGAGTCGAGCTGCCCCATGACGACGCCATCATCATCGAGGCCCAGATCGAGACGGCCGTCGTCAGCCGCCTCCTGATCGACACTGGGAGCTCTTGCGACATCCTGTTTATGTTGACAATCGAGAAGATGGGGCTAAGGCAGACGGACATGAGACCTTGCACTGGGCCCCTCATCGGCTTCACCGGCCACTCGACCCCTATCGTGGGGGTGATCACCTTACCAGTAACTCTCGGAGAGGAACCACGGGTCGTCACCCGTATGACGCTGTTTGTTGTTGTCAACATCGCGTCGGCGTATAACAGGATCATAGGGCGACCGTACATGGCGGTCATCGGAGCGCTCCCTAGCTTGCTCCACTAGATGGTCAAGTTCCAGACCCCGCGAGGGGTGCAGTTAGTGTGGGGGAGCCAGAAGCTGCTACGTGGGATCGACCAAACACAAGGGTCCGAAGCAAACCATGTTGGCCGATCTACTCTGTGAGAGGGAAGATTTCTATCATTGAAGGCCGACACCTGCTGAGGGAACCGCAGAGGAACCCAAGGCCGTAGAGGAGCACCAGACCTGCCGCACCCGTCCTAGGCCCCCTTCATGAGTGCGGGCTGATCCCTCCAAGGAACGCGAAACACTAGTCGTAATGTAACCGAAAATTATATGTCTCGAATGAAATACCTTCTTCCCTTTGCATCTTCGAATTTCGCCATTTCCACTTGAGCATTTCAGCTTAAAGACGCAAGACTACGGGGCAGGACCAATCCTCGCCACCCAAACCGGAGAGGGGCATGGGCCGAGCTACGCGCTCGCTCCCCCACCAATGAAGACCTCCGGGGAAAGCTTACAGAGCTTCACCACCCAAACCAGAGCACCATATGCGGGGTAGGCGACGACCCAATACCCGTCCGACTATAGAGGCTGCGGGGAGGCGACGGCCCGATACCCGCCCTCTCAAAGACTCCGGGGCAGGACCAATCCTCGCCACCCAAACCAGAGAGGGGCACAGGCTGAGCTACGTGCTCGCTCCCCCCACCAATGAAGACCTCTGGGGCAAGCTTACGGAGCTTTGCCACCCAAACCGGAGCGCCATATGCGGGGTAGGCGATGACCCAATACCCGTCTGACTATAGAGGCTGCGGGGAGGCGACGGCCCGATACCCGTCCTCCCAAAGACTCCGGGACAAGACCAATTCTCACCACCCAAACTGGAGAGGGGCACGGGCCGAGCTACGTGCTCGCTCCCCCCACCAATGAAGACCTCCGGGGTAAGCTTACGGAGCTTCACCGCCCAAACCGGAGTGCCATATGTGGGGTAGGCAACGGCCCAATACCCGTCCGACTATAGAGGCTGCAGGGAGGCGACGGCCCGATACCCGTCCTATCAAAGACTCTGGAGCAGGACCAATACTCACCACCCAAACCGGAGAGGGGCACGGGCCGAGCTACGTGCTCGCTCCCCCCACCAATGAAGACCTCCGGGGCAAGCTTACAGAGCTTCGCCACCCAAACTGGAGCGCCATATGCGGGGTAGGCGAAGGCCCAATACCCGTCCGACTATAGAGGCTGCGGTGAGGCGACGGCCCGATACCTGCCCTCTCAAAGACTTTGGGGCAGGACCAATCCTTGCCACCCAAACTGGAGAGGGGCACGGGCCGAGCTCTGCGCTCACTCCCCCCACTAATGAAGACCTCTGGGGCAAGCTTATGGAGCTTTGCCACCCAAACCAGAGCGCCATATGCGGGGTAGGCGACGGCCCAATACTCGTCCGACTATATAGGCTGCGGGGAGGCGACGGCCCGATACCTGCCCTCTCAAAGACTCCGGGGCAGGACCAATCCTTGCCACCTAAACCGGAGAGGGGCACGGGCCAAGCTACGCACTCGCTCCCCCCCACTAATGAAGACCTCCGGGGCAAGCTTATGGAGCTTCGCCACCCAAACCGGAGCACCATATGCAGGTAGGTGACGGCCCAATACCCGTCTGACTATAGAGGCTACGGGGAGGAGACGGCCAGATACCCGCCCTCTCAAAGACTCTGGGGCAGGACCAATCCTCGCCACCCAAACCGGAGAGGGGCACGGGCCGAGCTACGTGCTCGATCCCCCCACCAATGAAGACCTTCGAAGCAAGCTTACGGAGCTTCACCACCCAAACCAGAGCACCATATGCGGGGTAGGTGACGGCCCAATACCCGTCCGAATATAGAGGTTGCGGGGAGGCGACGGCCCGATACCTGCCCTCTCAAAGACTCCGGGGCAGGACCAATCCTCGCCGACCAAACTGGAGGGGGCACGGGCCGAGCTACGCGCTCGCACCTCCCCACCAATGAAACCCTCCGGGGCAAGCTTACGGAGCTTCGCCACCCAAACCGGAGCTCCATATGCGGGGTAGGCGATGGCCCAATACCCGTCCGACTATAGAGGCTGCGGGGAGGCGACGGCCCGATTCCCGCCCTCTCAAAGACTCCGGGGCAGGACCAATCCTCGCCACCCAAACCGGAGAGGGGCACAGGCTGAGCTACGCGCTCGCTCCCCCCACCAATGAAGACCTTCGGGGCAAGCTTACGGAGCTTCTCCACCCAAACCGGAGCGCCATATGCGGGGTAGGCGACGGCCTAATACCCGACCGACTATAGAAGTTGCAAGGGCCGAGCTACCCACCCTCCTAAGGGGGACCCATGATTTCTTAACCCGAACATCGGGAAAAGAATTATGGCACGCGGATTGAGGCGACCCTCGCGCAGGTCAAGGACTGATGAGCAACGTCTGGCCCCGATAAAGCATGCCGTCGAAGTGACCCGTCAAACTAAAAAGACACTCGGGGCAGGCGCCATTAATGACGACACACCCCCAGAGAAACTGGGGTTGACGAGTCACATCCGGCGCCACCTATCGGGAGCAGTTTTCGAAGGGCACGATTCAAATAAGCTGGCTCCAGCTCATCGCATTAATTGGAGGGGGACGTCTAAAGAGCCCCCACTATAAATACCCCCTACCCCTTCGAAGGATGAGGATGAAGAAGATAATATGAGGGTAAGCCAATCCCAATCCCCTCCAAGAAGGTTGGGAAAGAGCGAGGGACCCCAACCGCTCCGACGGGCGGTCTCCCCCCGCACGATGATCCCTGATAGGCCATTCCTCTTACGCGAGGGGCACCCCGCCTGCGGCTCTCCAACTTCCATTGGACAACTTGAGACACGGGAACTGGTGCTCCAATGGCGGACCACGCCCCTCCACCGACGCCCTATGTGCACTGGCACAGCAGGCCGACAACCCGATGGATGGGGCAGACCTGCCAAATCACCCCATCGGGTACTTCAGCCTCCACCGAGACGCACCAGCCTCAACGGACTCGCCTCCCAACAGCCTGCCACGCCAATAGGCTATTCCTCTTACATGAGGGACGCCCTGTCTTCCACTCCTCGACTTCTCCCGGACAACCTACGACATGGAAAGAAGTGGACCTGCGGCGGACCGCCCCTCTCCACACCCGTCCCACGACGACTCCAACCTGCAGGAAGGCTAGAGCCCCGCGGGATAGAGAAAACACCAAGGACTCCCTCTTCCCCCCCTTTTTATTTTTCCCTCCATCTTCCCACGGAGTCCGGACCTCGCCCCCCGCTTCCGACACGTCGCTCCTCGCCTCTTCCAGGGTTCCCCTTCGTTACGTGGACCCTCAGAAGAGACCTTGCAACCCTTCAGGGGCGCAACGACGAAAAAGGACGTGCCAATAGGGACGAGGACGACCACTAGGCAAAGGAGTTTGCTCATCTAGGTACAGGCTACAAAAGGATGAAACGACCCATGATCAGAGACCCAGCAACCATGCAGCATACGAAAGACGCGGAAAAGCGCGACAGGCAATGGACGAGAAAGAGGGCCACCCTACAAAGTCGGAACTCCCACATCCCGAGGCAGTTCACCAAAGTAGAATGGCTCGATAGTTCGCCCGCGGGCCGACCTATGCCCTAGATCTCATCAGAACTTCGCAGTTGAATAGTTGTCCAATCCCTGTCCAGTTTGTTAAATTTTAATAAAATTTAATGAAAAGACTACTCCAAGCGGGTCCCTAGCCATAATCTAGGCGCGCTTGGACACGGGAACGATCCCCGACAAAAAGGGGATGAGCTTCGTGCCAAGCACTGACCCAACCCCCCCTCCTCCCCCGCCACCCCGGAGCTGGCGGGGGAAAATGACATTCTACGGGCTGAAGCTCAGTAGGGCGGTGGGGGCGACGAACGTGTTGCTCCTCAGCGACTCATGGCTCGTCGTCCAACAGATCCAAGGGAGCTTCGAGGCCCGAGAAGAAACGATGAAGCGCTACCTTAAGCACATCCAAGCCAAGCTCCGGAAGTTCGAGAGAGCGGAGGTCTGGCACCTGCCCTGTTCCAACAACCTCCGGGCGGACGCCCTATCCAAGCTGGCCTCTTCATCCGCGGCCGAGATTGGGAAGGCCATCTACATCGAAAGCCTGTTGACACCCACTACCCACTATTGACGAAGAAGAACTAATGTGTGTCGGCTCAGTGACGACATGGATGACCCCCATCGTGATATACCTGGAGACGGGGGCCCTACCCGAGGAGCGGATGCTCGCTAAGAAGGTGGAGAGGCGGGCCGTATCATTCGTACTCCTCGATGGAGTATTATGTCGCCGGTGCCGCGCTAACTTTGACGTCCTGCCATACCTGAAGTGCCTGGGGCCTGAGCAGGCTGAGCAAGTCATCCGCGATGTGCACGAGGGCTTCTATGGGAACCACCACGACGATCGCACCATCGCCCACAAAATAATGCGCCAGGGGTATTACTGGCCGACAATGATCCAGGACGCGGCTCAGTATGTCAAAAGATGCGAGGCGTGCCAGAAATTCGGCCAACATACGGCAGCGCCTCCGGCCAACTTGGTGCCCATCATAAGCCCGATCCCGTTCACCAAGTGGGGGCTCGACATCCTTGGGCAGTTCCCAAAGGCCTCTGGTGGGAGGAAATATCTAGTCGTTGCCGTGGACTACTTCACGAAGTGGGTGGAGGCCGAGCTACTGGCATGCATCACGTGGATGGACATGAAGGGTTTTATCTGGCAGTCCGTTATATGTCGCTTCGGAATACCCCGCCCTATAGTCACGGATAACGGAAGACAATTCGATTACGAAGGCTTCCGTGACTTCTGTTTGGGCTGGGGGATCAAGCTCCATTTTGCGTCGGTTGCCCACCCGCAGTGCAATGGAATGGCGAAGGCCGCGAACAAATGCATCTTGAATCCTATGAAGAAGAAGGTAGACGCCGCTCTCGGGGCATGGGTCGACGAGCTACCAGGAATCCTCTGGTCCTACCGCACCACCCACAAGGCCTTGACTGGTAAAAGCCCATTCATGCTGGCATATGGATCAGAAACGGTCGTTCCTGTGGAAATTGGAGAGGAGACACTCCGGTTGAAACTCTTCGTTGAGGATATCAATGGGGAGGGGCTTGGCCTCAGTCTCGAACTAGTGGACGAGGTAAGGGACCGAGCCCTGACGAGCCTCGTCCGGCACAGCCAGATGATGGCCCGACACTACGACTCCAGGGTGAAGAAGCGAACCTTCAAAATCGACGACCTGGTCCTCAGAGACGCCACCTTCAGACCCGAGACCGCCCGTCGAGGGAAGTTGTCCACCAAATGGGAAGGGCCCTACAAGGTCATCGACATAATCGGAACGGCCACGTACATCCTGGTGAACCCGGACGGAAGCGAGCTAGCCCACCCTTGGAATGCGGAACACCTGCTAAAGTTTTACCAATAATGGTGAGTCTTTTTAATGAAAGATCTTCATTCATACACTTTTCCAAACTCTGTTGTCTCCACGTGAGTATTTCAGTTTGAACGATCAAGACCTCTGGGGCAGGGCCAACCCTTGCCACCCAAACCAGAGAAGGGCACGGGCCGAGCCATGCACTCGCTCCCCCCTTAAGACCTCTGGGGCAGGGACAACCCTCACCACCCAAACCAGAGAAGGGCACGGGCCGAGCTACGCGCTCGCTCCCCCCTCAAGACCTCTGGGACAGGGCCAACCCTCGCCACCCAAACCAGAGAAGGGCACGGGCCGAGCTACGCGCTCGCTCCCCCCTCAAGACCTCTGGGGCAGGGCCAACCCTCGCCACCCAAACCAGAGAAGGGCACGGGCCGAGCTACGCGCTCGCTCCCCCCTCAAGACCTTTGGGGCAGGGCCAACCCTCGCCACCCAAACCAGAGAAGGGCACGGGCCGAGCACGAGCTACGTGCTCGCTCCTCCCTCAAGACCTCTGGGGCAGGGCCAACCCTGGCCACCCAAACCAGAGAAGGGCACGGGCCGAGCTAAGTGCTCGCTCCCGCCTCAAGACCTCTGGGGCAGGGCCAACCCTCGCCACCCAAACCAGAGAAGGACACGGACCGATCTACGCGCTCGCTCCCCCCCTCAAGACCTCTGGGGCAGGGCCAAACCTCGTCACCCAAACCAGAGAAGGGCACGGGCCGAGCTAAGCGCTCGCTCCCCCCCACAAGACCTCTGGGGCAGGGCCAACCCTCGCCACCCAAACTAGAGAAGGGCATGGGCCGAGCTACGCGCTCGCTCCCCCCTCAAGACCTCAGGGGCAGGGCCAACCCTCGCCACCCAAACCAGAGAAGGGCACGGGCCGAGCTACATGCTCGCTCCACCCCTCAAGACCTCTGGGGCAGGGCCAACCGTCGCCACCCAAACCAGAGAAGGACACGGGCTGAGCTACATGCTTGCTCCCCCTTCAAGACCTTTGGGGCAGGGCCAACCCTCGCCACCCAAACCAGAGAAGGGCACGGGCCGAGCTACGCGTTCGTTCCCCCCTCAAGACCTCTGGGACAGGGCCAACCCTCGCCACCCAAACCAGAGAAGGGCACGGGCCGATCTACGCGCTCGCTCCCCCCCTCAAGACCTCTGGGGCAGGGCCAACCCTCGCCACCCAAACCAGAGAAGGGCACGGGCCGAGCTACGCGCTCGCTCCCCCCTCAAGACCTCTGGGGCAGGGCCAACCCTCGCCACCCAAACCAGATAAGGGCACGGGCCGATCTACACGCTCGCTCTCCCCCTCAAGACCTCTGGGGTAGGGCCAACCCTTGCCACCCAAACCAGAGAAGGGCACGGGCCGAGCTACCCGCTCGCTCCCCCCAAGATCTCTGGGGCAGGGCCAACCCTCACCACCCAAACCAGAGAAGGGCACGGGTCGAGCTATGCGCTCGCTCCCCCCCTCAAGACCTCTGGGGCAGGGCCAACCCTCGCCACCCAAACCAGAGAAGGGCACGGGCCGAGCTATGCGCTCGCTCCCCCTCAAGACCTCGGGGGCAGGGCCAACCCTCACCACCCAAACTAGAGAAGGGCACGGGCCGAGCTACACGCTCGCTCCCCCCCTCAAGACCTCTGGGGCAGGGCCAACCCTTGCCACCAAAACCAGAGAAGGGCACGGGCTAAGCTACGTGCTCGCTCCCCCCTTAAGACCTCTGGGGCAGGGCCAACCATCGCCACCCAAACCAGAGAAGGGCACGGGCCGATCTACGCACTCGCTCCCCCCTCCAAACCTCCGGGGAAGGGCCAGCCCCCTAAGGGTCTGACGGACCCCGACCAACCAAGCCAAGGAGGGGCGCAGGATGAAATATCCGCCCGCTCACCACCTCACCCCCACGCAGGCCCTTGATCCTCAAAATCTCGAGCCTAGGGAAGAGGACAAGGGCACGCGAACCGGGGGACGCAAACCGGGGGATGAAAACTGGGGCAGACCGGACGTAGACCGAGGACCGCCAAACAATGCCTGCTGGGTAAACGCCAGGTCCCGATAAAGTGGATCCCTGAGGCAACCCATCAAAGCCAAAGGACACACGGGAAATGCGCCATTAATGAAGACACGCCCCCCGAAGAGACTGGGACTGCCGAATCGCCACAGGCACCACCGGGCAAAAGCGGTTTCCAAAGGGAGTGATTCTGAGGAGCCCATTAATAATGCCAGCTCATCACATTAATTAGGGGGGAAAACCGTCAACAACAACCCCCTTTAAATACCCCCTCACCCTCCCAAAGGAGAGAAAAAAGAAAAAATATTAAGAAAATATGAGAAACCGGCCCAAGCACCCTCCACCAACTAGGAAAAGGGCCGAGACGCCTCGCCCGAACAAAAGGGATGCCACTGGACACTAATGGATCCCGCCTCCCCGATCGGCGATCGCTTCCACGCGACCACCACCGATAGGCTATTCCTCTTACAAACGGATCGCCAATAAGCTATTCCCCTTACACAAGGGGAACCCCACCTTCCACCCCTCCGTCTGCTCTAAACCAGATGAAAGAGGGGAAGGCTGGCATCCATTCCCCACCGATCCCCGCTGGCGGGAAAGGCAAAAGCCCCCCGTGCTTGTAGGTTTACCACGACACGCTTCCTAACGACACACCTGCTCGCCGTCGACCTTCCCCGCAAACCCAAACCGCGAGACGTGGAGGGATATGACAGAGCAATGGAGGAGGGGGGGCTGCCCGGTGGACAGGGATTCGCTCACTCGGACAAAGGTCACAGCGAGACAGCTTCCCTAGTGAATCCAACCGGTCGAAGAGACCTTGCAACACTTCAGCACGGAGTGCGCACACCGGGACGCCACAAGCAATGGAAGACGAAGAAGCCCACCCCCAAGATGATAATCCGCCCATCCTGATGCAGTGTATAGCAGGAGGGAACAGCTCTACAGCCCACCTACAGGTCGGGTCGCACTCGCCTAACTATTGAAGACCCTGCCAACACCTCATGTACAAAACTAAAGTTGAATTCTTGTAAATTTGAATGAAAAAGACTATCCCAAGCGAATCCACAATAACTATCCGAGCATTATCAACCTTGGGAACGATCCCCTGACGAATTGCGGGGCGAGCTCATGAAACGGGGCCACCCATCCTGGCGGAGAAAAGAGGGGCCGAGCAACGTACTCCCCACATAGGAATAACTTGGAACGTCACCAAACGAAAGATGGCGCAACCAACAGAAATTACGTATACATAGTTCAAACCCTACGATAGTAGCAAGGGCCGACGTTTCAAAACGAGACCTCCCTCGAACTGAACCCACCGTTACCTTCCAACGGGGGGGGGGGGGGGGTGAGATAAGACCTATCTTGTCGAGCCACTTCCGCCCGAAGCTCCGCCGCTCGACACGGAAACCATGGGGTCGACCGAACTATAGATAGCCCCTACCCATGCAACGCTCCGAATTCCGCCCTCTTTTTCATCAAAATGATCGTGCCAAGCCAAAACAACTTCACACCCAGCCTCGTCCGCCACCCGGGTCAAAAAAGAACCCCGTCATCTCTGTGGCGGCCAGGGTCATTAGGCTTCACCTGTTCGGGCCCGGACTGCAACAACGACCCCCCCCAACCCGGACCAGTGGTCCCCCGGCCCGCCCGAAGCTCACGAGTCGGCCATCAACATCCCCCTCCTCCAGACCTAGTGCTCTCGGACAAGGGAATGTTAGAGGCAATCAATTATACCCTTGCAAGAAGACAAAACAAAGGCAAGCTCAACCCAACTAGTTTATTTCAAATAGTGAGACCATTCATAGAGAACACCAAGAGTACAACATTTCCTCGACCGGCCCCCCGAGGGGCGACACGCTCATCACGGTAACGGCGGATAAGGGCACGCCCAGTTCGGACCACACACGGACCAGCTATCCAGGGCTAGCTACCCGACCCGCATCAAGATTCTCCCACCGACGGTGCGCCTGGGGCAGCCCTGCCAAAACCTGTGCCACCACTCCCGAGCACGGACCAAGATCCGATCCGCCGGTTCAAAGGGAAGTAGAATTACGTCATCCGAGCCGAGTCGGGCTCCCGACTCGAACTCGAATGCCGGGGGCAATTGTTACGATCTAAAGATCGTGATAATCCGACCTTCCGCCATGATCTGCCAAAGCGCCTCGTAGGCACGCCCCCTTGACAGAAGCGTGTCACCGTTCTCGCTCGGTCTGCCAGGATCAGTGCACTCGAGGCACGTCCGGACAGCGCGGCCTCGGAAGTTTACAGAGGTGCACCCATCCCCCCGGTGATCCAGGGCCCCTGTCCGAAAGGGCACGGTCGGGACGCACGTCCGTTGCCCAGATCGGCCTGGTGGATCGTCAGAGGGCCCTGCCACCGGTGGACGTCCCGCAGGACCCTTGGCTCATCAGACAAGACAAACAACCTAGTATAAGGACGCGACTGACACTTACGCCGCCCGACCATCTGACAAAGCACCCCCTGGCCGCTGCGCCCCCTGACACTTAATGCTTTTGGCCCTGACACCCTGACAAAAGCGCCCCTGGCCGTTGCACCGTCTGACAAAAGCGTGGCTGACACTCCTGTTCCTGACATCCTCATCCGAAGCTTCTACTGACAGCTGGGCCAGCTCAGCACGTCGAGTCAGCATGCCAGGTCAGCTCCACCTAACCGCCTCCTATCAGGTATAAATACCCCCTCACGTCTTACGGTGAGGAGGTTGGCAAATTTACTCTCAATCCCATTATTCACATACGAGAGCAAAGGTCGTCCATATCTTTGTTCTCCCACACATAGCTCGTTACATACGGTCGACTCACCTTCAGTCCGACCTGCGTGCCTAGCCCCCGCTTTAAGTCCTATTACTGACTTAGGCATCGGAGAGGCTAAGGGTTGAACCCTAACCCGGCCTTTCTGATGAGTTGTTCCTTGTGCAGGATAGCTCAGCCCTCGGCTTGTGCTCGCCTTCAGCTCCAGCCGCCCAATCTTCCACCACCGCATCCTGCCGGATTCGACCCCGTGGTCTGCTCCAGTGACTAGCGTAGCCTCATCACCCCTCTAATCACCTGTCAAATAGCCCACCCTAATCCTTTCATTAACATAACCACCGTGCCCTTGGTTTCCCCTAATACAAATTCATTGTACGCGAGTTCTACCCTGCAACAATACTTATACCTATCATAGTCAGTCAAATTCATACACGTACTTCAATCATTCATATAATCACGTACATCCTTATATAACTATCACTCATTTATCCCAACCAAGGTACATATACATACACAAAATAGTTTCACATTAGCAAATATGATCCTAGTACTTACGTTTAGATAACTACCTACATACCACAAACATGGATATTCTACTCCCCATATCTCCTAGTACACATCCAACACCAACATATCAACACATGTAATCACACCATATAATATTAAATCAGATTTATTATATCTAATATACATTCACCACTACTATGCTTTCACAAAGATATAGATATTCAAATGCACACAAATATTTCACCATATATTTACATCACATACAATCTTATAACTATATTCATGACACGCCACACATACCATAGTCACAAATACCTATAACTAAGCACATACTTACCCTCGCACGGTGCACGCCCGCACACGCTAACATATCATTCATACATACCACTCATACCGCTATATACTTAGCACAACTACACACCTAGTTCGGCTAGCACATATACATTCAACATGTAAATCCTTAGTAAATAACTATACCACAAGACCAACACCTATAACTATATTATGGTATAGCCACCCACAATCATGTGCGTAACACCACCAGACACAACCAATCCTATCACTATACATACATCATCCATTACCAGATTCATAGTACTACACGCAATCCACAGACATATGTAACAATATACTTAGTATACCCACTCAAGCTTGAGTGAGACACCAAAACCCACATCAGAAAACTCTATATACATAACACGGTATCTATACGTATACCAATACCACTCCAATATGTATTCATCACTAACATAACTATATACATACCATAATATCAATCACTATATTTAGTCAAGTAAAGCCCACATAATGCAAACACTTTTCACCCTATAGTAATATTACCAATATCAGCACACGTATAACTTTAATACACTCTCTAATACATGCATTCATCGTATAGTCACATACATGTAATATACATCCACACCATAGCCATCTACCTATAATTAGTATACCAACACATCCACTTATTCATACATAGATTAAGACATACCATAATCGTGTATACCCCACGGTATACACGCCCACGCATAACATCCCATCAAGATAAGAAATATTATCAAAACTATAATCCTATTACCACACATATATCACATATACTCATGCAGCAAATACATAACTATTTACGTTTGAGTACCATATATATCTACGTACGAGCACACGCTCACACGTACTAACATATAAGTCATATAATAGGCCTACACACTTAACTATAAGTACACCTATTATCATTACACCTAACATTCACCTGACTTACTTATATATATATATATATATATATATATATATATATATATATATATATATATATATATATATATATATATATATATATCAAGCATTTACAAGTATCTTCAAACTACATACACTACTAGTATATACTCCAATACAATTTCCAATATATATACAGACATTCCTAAAGTGTTATAGCTACCCACACATATGTAACTAATATCATCCATACAACTTCATATACATCATGAATAACACCGAGTATGTATATATCACACAAGAGGCAAACATTAAATACTACAGGGGAGTACACTCATACGTGAGTGATACGCCGAGGTACATACACACGGGTCCACACACACTACTTATACATGCACCACAACGACATCGCAATAAAATCAATGGGCTCACTACTATACCAAGGTTGACACATGCAACGACAAGCACTAGCATCTAAACAATAGAAAGGAAACCGAAACCAAAAGTGTAACGAACAAGATCGAAAAGAGCGAGTTCAGATAAGGCGAGGACAAGGAGATAATTGGTTGGGTGAGACAAAAATATTGCTCTAAATAATTAAATAGGTGAAAGAGAGTCATTTGTAAAATATGATGTCGTATATATCCTTTTTTATGAAAATATGTCGGAAGGGCGAGCAGACTGGGAAATTTGAAAACACGGAAAAGTTTTTAGGTGAAGAAGTAATGAGTAGGGTGAGGCAGTGATCGTGTTGTAAACGGAAATAGGTTTATACCAAAAATTTTGAAGTATGAGCACGATGAACATAGATCTGATATTAAAAAATATTGAAGTTCTATTTAGCTTAGGAAAATACTCTAAAAGTATGTACGGTAAGTGAAAAATATTAATAATAATAAATTGAGTAGTGTAGACATGGAAGGAAAGATATATTGAATTATCAAAAATGGTAATAAAGTTTTAAAACCGAAATACGATAGATATATGTTAGAAAACAGTCTTGAGATTGTAATAAAAATTTACGACCAAGACGACTTCAAAATCTAAGAAAGTATTTTAACTCAACCGAAAGTAAGGAATTTAAATATATAAGAAGGGGGTTTTTTAAAAACCAAAAATTAAACCGAGCAAAAACTTTTAATAAGGAAAATCGAAAGTAACTTTGAAAGACTCAAGATTAGCAACAGAGAAGATTCGAAAGATTAACGATAATCGTCAGGAAGCGATCACGTGTATCGAGGGCAAAGATTATGATCGCGTGATGAATACACCTAGGATACGATTCATGAAAACTACGTTGGCATTCTACGGTCGATAATACAGAAGCGTAATGATTAGGAAAGTTATAGAATGAGGGGTCCTAATTACCAGGTCGACTATAGGTCAAGAGAAACTTAACACTATGGCTCTCTAATGGGCTAGAATGTAATAAAAATCTCAGGAAAAGGGTTCCTAGAGAATCAAGATTACGTTCTGCTGGGCCCGAAATTGATGGACTCAACGAACGGCTAAAAGAGAAACTCTAGAAGTCTAATATGGTCAGGGCCGGGTGAGAGACTGCTAAGGCAACCTAAGACGAGTACAACTTAATCATGACGAAGGCCCTGATTATCAAACCTGGACATCTACCTAAGTCTTCCTACCATCTAGGACAGAGAAACGTTCAGATTAGACTTAATCATGACTTGGATGTTCCAATTATTTAATTGGATGTTGTTTATCATTATTGTTGTTCCGATATTTCGCAGATGCAAAGAGGACCTGCATGTGCCACCAACAAAACCTGTCACGTCCCGCTTCCTAAGAATGGAAGGCGAGACGCAAGGAGGTCCGCTCAGACGTAGAGCTGTGAAGCTGCAGTTTGATAAGCGTCTATAAAAATTTCAAATAGTAGCAGGTCCGTACATTGCGACGAAACAACAACAATAATAATGAAGCAGATAAAAGAACATCCACCAACAAAACATCCAACAATTATTCCAACATCACAGAAAGTCACAAAAGTACAAGTCTGAAAAGAAGGCCTAACGCATGGCCGAAACTAATACAAGGAAAGGGTGCAACACACCGAACATCCTAACAACAACTGAAAGAAACTAACCAACAACTAAAAGAGTTACCAGCTGGGGCAAGAGTAGGACTGGAATCCTCGAACTGAACGTCAGCAACATGTCGTCCTCTGCAACTAAGTCAGGCTCAAAACTTGACATGTGACACCCAAAGAGAAAAGGGCACATGTCAGCAAAAGTCTCCCAAAGAAAGAGGAGAACTTTTGTGCAAGGATACAAATAAAATAAAGTGACTAGCAGTTCTGAATATAATGAAAAGACATGACATTTAAAGATTGCAACAATTTAAGATGACATGATGACATGCATGCACGTCGTAGCAGAAGCTATGAAAAACACTGTTTTCACGAGTCACGAATATTATCATTTCAAGAACATTATCATTTCACGATGTGCACAGGGTTTACTCCTTACAGCTGAAGGAGCGGATTAGGCATCCTTCTACACTGCGAGACAGCTTAACCCTACCCCTCCACGTGTATCGAGCCTTGGTTTCCCAAGTACGTGAGCTCGCTTCTGGATCACGAGTCCAGGAAGTGTTTTTCATTATGGACTGGTGCCCATCTTCTGGATCACGAGATAGGAAGTGTTTTTGGCATAGGATTATGCCTGCAAAGCAGGTGCCTAGCCTCAATCATTACAATAAGTGTAGCGTGTGCTACTTAATCACGATGAAACATTGAATGCATGAAATGACATGGTAATCAGCAGTTAAATTGTGTACCGTTAATTGAAATTAAACATGGCATGGCAGCATGAATGCAAGCATGATAAAGGTGTCGGATCTAGCTTCGTTGTCAAGCTAGATCAAGTAGGGTGTCGGATCTAGTTTCGTGTCAAACTAGATCAAATAGGGGCGTCTAGGCGACTATCATTTCACCGCCTAGTCTATTTTACGCTACTATATAAAATGGCCTAAGACATGGCCTAAACAGAAAGCTGGCAAGTGTCACTTGCCTGAAACAACCAAGTTGAGATCTGTCAATCAAGTCCGCGTCTACCTATGTGCTCACAACGCAATCCAGCCTACAGTCCCAATTTATTATTCTTGATTAATGAGTTACAAAACGATCAGAGACAACGATTTTTAGGTTGGTTAACAGGCAACGTGTGGATTCCTACGGAGAGAGACTTACCTCAACACGACGTGAGAGCTACTCTGACGTCGGGTAGTGACATCAGGGGTTGGACTCCGGCAGTATGAACAGTACGGAACGACAGATACTCTGAGATAAAACACGAGCACGAATAAGTTTGTGACGACATGCTAGCATTATTAGACAAATCCTAAAACGTCTAATGACCCGATTTTAATTCAGTTTACTATCCTAAGATGGGTAACACATCATTAAAAACGTATAGACTCGCTAATAGTGCTAAGTCGCTGGTACAAAAATATACAACGTGTAGCATAAGATTAAACACTCACGGATATAATAATTAACATTACTAACTTATACCAAACTTAATAATATAAGTTCTGACTTATAATCTAACCTAAAATAAGTTTATAAAACTAACGTATATCATGAATGATGATGAGTAAAACATATGCTCCCAACGTTATAACGCATACTTACATGTATAAACGGTGAACTCCTCGCAGATGTCCTAGCAAGTGGCGGGGGACGTCGACAACGGCACGTGGCTGTCGACAGCGACACGGGGCTGCCGAGCGTCGTCGCGGGGTGAAGAACGTCGCTGCGACGCAAAGAGAAGCTACTGATCGCTGGCGGTTTTCGGCGAACTTGGTCGGAGGGAGGTCCGACAGGGGCTAGACGGCGAAGGGAGGTCACTAGGGGGTCCGAGGCACGTCGGAGGGGCGACGTGCCGGTGGCAGCTGCGGTTGGCAGCCGCTGCGGCGGCGGCTGCTGCTTCTGCGAGAAGGCGCTGCAGCACAGGCTAGGGGGCAATCCTGGCGGGGATCCGACGTCTAGCACAGTGGGGAGGGTCGTTGAGGGTGTTCAGTCGGCGGGGGAGAGAAGGCCGTCGACAGCGTTCGAAGGGTTAGGTCAGAGATGGGTCGGAGATCAATATTGCGGCGCTTGGAGAAATGTTTGCGTGATGACGGCGCTTCGAGAAATGTTGCGTGAGCTGCAAAATAGGCCTAGGGTTTTGCTAAATAGTGCTAGTTCTAGGTTGCACCTGAGGGGTATAGAGAGGAGTGGACTTAAGGATGGGTTAGAAATTGAGGTGTGAATAGACAAAACTGTTTTGAGTTGATACGTATGTGAGATTTCCTCATTTGCTATTCTACTTTGGGTTTTTGGATAGTAGTGGGTAAATGGGAGAGAGAATGTGAGAGGGCAGGGTGCAGTTAATGGGGAAATAGGGTGAGCCCAGTCGAGGGAAAAATATCATATTAAACTTAGGCCTAATCGCTAATTAATGGAAAATTAGTGCACAAGTGGGTCAAACGGTACCGGATAATTACGAGAAAAATACCGGGGCGACCGTGTCGACGAGAAAAACAAAACTAAGAAGGTCGATCACGAGTTTGACGACGAGCTATGAAACTAAAAATAAAAAGGTCTCACGACAGAAATGAAAATCACGACGCCTCTTCAAACAAAGTTATTTTGTGGGGAAACGACCTGTGAATTGATGTTCCAAATTAATACCACAAATTAATACTCTTCGAGAGGGTCACAACGACATATTACACCATAGAGTTCGGATACAAGAAGGGTCGAGAATAAATACGTGTACGAACAAAAGTACGCGCATGAAGAAAGTACGATCGAAAACAGACCGTGACACACCATGTCGGTAAATGATGGTTTTCTCCGTTTGTCCCAAGAAAAACCGAGATGAGTCTCGCGCTGGTACCTTGTCCTGTTCAGGCACGGAGTTACGAGAGGCTCCTCTAGTGCTCGTGTCGTTGGAGTGGTACCACTTTTTCACCCACCCTGGGTGAAGTCTGCTTTCTTAGCATCATACGGTATACCCAGGTTCCAAATCAGAACAATGATTAATTTTAATTAATTTAATCAGTAATTTCACTTCAGTTCTGCTTTCTATTGTTTACATTCAGTACTTACGTTCAGTCTTTAATTTCTGCATATTCCTGAGATTGATGTGACACCTGTTGTTAATTGACTAGTTAGGGAGACCAGTTCTAAAACTGGGTCATAGTAGAGGGTTAGGAGTTTCTACTGGGTCATGCGTTGACGTGTCCCTACTTGTGGTTTCAGGTGCGGGACCCGAGTAGTCTTTGAGGTTTTCGGAGTCAGAGGCCGGTGCCAGTGCAGTAGGGGTAGAGCTTATGGGCGACCTTGTCCCGTTGGACTTCCCAGGTTAGACTAGTGGGTGCGTTGTACATGGTGTGTACCTTTTTGTACTTTTTGGGTCGGGTTTTTTGTTGTACTCACTTTTGTACCCCCTTTGTATAGCTGATGTATGTATATGGACTAGTATGATGTAATGTAATGTAATG
This sequence comes from Scilla litardierei, assembly GCA_030789695.1. Classification (NCBI taxonomy): domain Eukaryota; kingdom Viridiplantae; phylum Streptophyta; class Magnoliopsida; order Asparagales; family Asparagaceae; genus Scilla; species Scilla litardierei. The sequence continues at coordinate 665,291,225 of CM061142.1, read as the reverse complement.
TAATGTTCTGTGTTGTTGTATTTTCTTTTCAGTACTGTGATTTAATTTCTGTTGGAGCAGTTTCTTTTCTGTGTATTATTCCAGTGTGTTGCAGTGGCCTGCTCGTTATTTTAATAATAAACCCCAAAACAATGCCTAGTAGTATTTATATAAAAGGGCTCGAAGCCTGAGTCCGAATACCACGGCGGCCTCGTAAGCTACGCCTCCTGTACTTGGGAGAGCGGGGCATGACCGGTTTTTGTGGTGGCCCATACAGGTCAGCTCACACTGCGATACATGTAAGAATAGTACAAGTAAAAAGCTCCAACATTATAATCCGCAATTTTGGCACTGAATATTGTTTTCCCTGTTCGTTCTTGCAGAATGGATACGGGGAATGGATCGTCTGAGAAAAGGACCCCTGCTTCTGATGCTGCATCGTCTGAGGCTTTCCTGATGGGGAAGATTCTGATAGGGATTCTGGAGCATATGCATCAGATGGAGGATAGGGTGGCTAGTGGTGCGCCATCGAAGCTTGTGGGTATCAGACAGTTCAGAGCTTTGCATCCGAAGTCCTTTTCAGGTAAAGAGAGTCCGCTGGAGGTGGACGAGTGGATTAGGCATTCTGAAGATGACCTGAAGGCTGTGGGATACCCGAGAGATAAATGGGTGGATGCTGCGAAGAGACAGCTGACACATCAGGCACGAGATTGGTGGGATGCTCAGGAGTTACATTTAACCAAGCCGATCTCGTGGGAGAAGTTTAGAGAGCTGTTTGAGGCTCAGTTCCTTCCAGAGATGAAGAATGATGAGCTTCGTTTGAGAGTCGAGCACCTGACTTAGGGACGACGGAGTGTCGATGCTTATGATGCATAGTTCTCACCATTGAGCAAGTTTGCTTCGAAGTTGGTGCAGTCAGAGGCCACCAAGGCTAGGCGATTCAGGATGGGGTTGGATCCTGAGTTCAGATCAACGATGTCGACCCTGGTGCGACTTACATATAGTGCCGTGCTGGAGGCAGCCAGGATGCATGAGACATATCTGAAGAGTGTGGGTAGAGGTCCAACAGCAACAAAGAGGTGCCCTGCGGGTCAGCAGAGGAGTTTCCTAAGGCCTACTCAAATCACAAAGTTTCGGAGGCCTGGAGCTCCACCAGCGCCACAACGGCGGTTGTCCTGTAGATTTTATGGGAAGTCTGGGCATGAGAAGCAGGATTACAGGTTTAGGGATAGGCGGTGTTTTACATGTGGTCAGCCAGGACACATCAGTAGGCAGTGTCCTCAGCACGGGTAGACTCCAGGATCAGGGGCACCAGTGGCAGTCCGACCGATGCAGTAGAGGGCCCTTCCACCAGCTCCACAGATGCTTCCACTACCACCACCACCACCACCACATGGTACAGTGACTCCGAGGGGACCACCTAGACATCCCCAGCAGCAGCAGACCCCCAGGAGAGTGACACCGAGGCGTCAGGCTTTTACCATGTCAGCCGTGGAGGCAGAGGACACCGGTCGAGTGATCACTGGTACCTATTTATTCTTAGGAATGGGTGTTTTCTTGTTTCTATTATAGTATTTTATAGGATGATTAGATTCTTATGTTAGTTTATGTTTATCCTCTTAGGTATTATTAGAGTTGCTTCCGTCCCTGCCTTGTCACTATTTGATTTAGGAGCATCCCATTACTTCTTGTCTCAACAGTTTGTGACTAGGAATTCATTAGTAGTAGATTCCTTTACTTCTAGTTGGAATATACATACAGGGAGTGGAGTGATCCGCGGTTCTTCAGGATACAGACAGTGTCCTGTAGAGATTTGTGGACGTAGACTGTATGCAGATTTCTTAGTGATGGAGATGCATCATTTTGAAGCAATGTTTGGGATGGACTGTTAGGCATGTTCTATGCTACTATAGATTATAGACTCAGGAAGATAGTATTTCAGATTCCTGATCATCGAGAATTTGAATTCTTTAGTGACAGTAGTTCCCTTGAACCATTGAAGTTTGAGGCCAACCCAGTAGAAGTGATGATGGAGATGGAAGCTGAACCTTTATTGCCGAGGGTAGTCCGGGATTTTCCTGATGTCTTTCTAGATGATATCTATGGACTTTCTCCAGATAGATCTTTGGAGTTCACTATTGATCTGATTCCAGGAACTCAACCGATTGCGAAGGCTCCACACCGTATGGCTCCTCCAGAGTTAGCAGAGCTTCGTAGTTAGTTGAAGGATTTGTCAGAGCGTGGTCTTATTTAGCCAAGTGTTTCACCATGGGGTGCGCCAGCGCTTTTGGTGAATAAGAAGGATGGATCTCGAAGGATGTGCATCGACTACCTGGAGTTGAATATGGTTACTGTGAAGAACAAGTATCATCTTCCTAGGATTGATGACATCTTTGCTTAGCTGGGTGGATCGCGTGTATATTCGAAGCTGGATTTGAGAAGTGGGTATCACCAGGTGAAGATCAGAGGATTAGATATTTCGAAGACTGCATTTAGAACTCGGTATGATCATTATAAGTTCTTGGTGATTCCTTTCAGTGTTACTAATGCACCAGCCATATTCATGAAGTTGATGAACCAAGTCTTCTATGAGTACTTGGATAAGTTTGTCGCCGTCATCATAGATGATATCTTGGTGTACTCAAGATCGGAGGAAGATCATGCTGAGCATCCGAGGATAGTCCTAGAGACTCTGAGGAAACACCAGTTATATGCTAAGTATAGCAAGTGTCAGTTTTGGCTGACCAAGGTTGCTTTTCTGGGACATGTTGTGTCTGGTGATGGGATAGCTGTAGATCCAGAGAAGGTTGCTGTAATAGAGAAGTGGACAGTTCCTAAGTCAGTTACGGAGATCAGAAGTTTCTTGGGGTTGGACGGGTACTACAGGAAGTTCATCAAGGATTTCTCTAAGATCGCTACACCGATGACTCATCTAACCAAGAAGATTGTGCTTACAGTTGGTCAGAGGAATGTCAGCGAGCATTTGATGAACTGAAGCATAGATTAATCACTGCACCTGTCTTGACAATTCCAGACCGTTCGGGTAGATATGAGATTTACTGTGATGCGTCAGGTAGAGGATTGGGATGTGTTCTCCATCATCATGGTAGGGTAGTAGCCTATTCTTCTAGATTATTGAATACTCATGAGAGGAACTATCCTACACATGACTTGGAGTTAGCAGCAGTGGTGTTTGTATTGAAGTTATGGAGGCATTTTCTTCTGGGTGAATGTGTAAAGATATACACAGATCACAAGAGTTTGAAGTACGTGTTCACTCAGAAAGAACTGAATATGAGGCACCACAGATGGCTCAAGTTAATGGTTGATTATGATGTCGACCTCCAATATCACCCTGGGAAAGTTAACGTAGTGCCTGATGCTCTTAGTCGCATGCCAGTAGTGATGATGTTGACAGCACAGAGAGGACTTTGGGGGTGATATTCGGCATATGGAGATTGAAGTTGTCTTACCTGGTTCGTCAGTGGTGATGATGAACTTACAGGTTCAATCTGATTTGGTTGAGAGGATTAAGGCAGCTCAGTCTGGAGGTGCGAAGCTGAAGATGATTCGAGAGCAGACAGAGGCCGGACTTTGTAATGATTTCTGTATTCATGAAGATGGGTCTCTATGTTTTGGGAGCAGAATTTGTGTGCCATCAGGTGACATTCGGGATGAACTATTGAGAGAGGCTCATAGCTCAACTTGTTCTATCCATCCTGGAGGCACTAAAATGTATCGTGACCTGCGACAATATTTTTGGTGGCACGACATGAAGCGTAGTGTGGCTAGGAGTGTAGCTTCATGTCTGACATGTCAGCAAGTCAAGGCCGAGCATCAGAGAACGACAGGACTTCTGCAGCCTCTTCCGATTTCAGAGTGGAAGTGGCAACATGTGACGATGGACTTTGTAACTGGCTTACCTCGCACGCCTCAAGGAAATGATGCTATTTGGGTAATCGTTGACCGGTTGACCAAATCAGCTCACTTCATACCTTTTCGAGTGGGCCTGTCGATAGACCATTTTGCTAAGAGATATATGGAGGTGAGATTCCCTATTTGTATCTCTCTCTGTTTTGTTGTTAGTCTAGATTCTGATTAAGTCATGTACACATGAAATCGTGAGGCTTCACGGAGTACCTGTATGCATAGTCTCCAACCGTGACACTAGATTCACATCTCACTTTTGGAGAAGTCTACAGGTCAACTTGGTAACTCAACTGAGTTTCAGCACTGCATACTATCCACAGACAGACGGTCAGTCGGAGAGGACAATTCAGATTTTGGAAGATATGCTGAGGGCGTGCATGCTGTATTTCAAGGGCTCTTGGAATTAACATCTACATCTGATAGAGTTCGCTTATAATAATAGTTTTCAAGCCAGTATAGGCATGTCGCCATTTGCAGTTCTGTATGGGAGGAAGTGCCGATCTCCTCTCAGTTGGGATGATGTTGGAGATCGTGAATTGTTGGGCCCTGATATGATCGTTGAAACCGAGGATGTTGTGTGAGTCGTCAGAGACAATCTTCGCATAGCCCAAGACCGTTATAAGCACTGGGCAGATGCGAAGAGGCGACACTTAGAGTTTCAGCCAGGCGAACTTGTATTTTTGAAGATCTCGCCAACTCGAGGGCTGATTCGTTTTGGAAGACGGTGGAAGTTGAGCCCAAGATATATTGGACCTTTTGAAGTTTTGGCTCGTGTTGGAGAAGTGGCTTATAGGATTTCCTTGCCAGCATCTCTTGAGGGAGTGCATAATGTGTTTCACATATCGCAACTCAGGAGGTGTGTTGGGAATCCTGAGCATGTCGTCGACTTCTCTGAGATTGAAGTGCAGCCAGACTTGACCCATGATCAGCATCCTGTGGCCATTCTAGACCGAAGGCAGAAGATGCTGAGGAAGAAGTCAATCAATCTGGTGAGAGTTATGTGGCACCGAGAGTCACCAGGAGAGTCTACCTGGGAACTCGAGGATGAGATGAGAGAGAAGTACCCTCACTTGTTTGTCTGATGTAATTTTGTTATGTATGTAATGTGATGTATAGAAAGTTTTTCTCCCTTAATTTGAAATTCCGGGGACGGAATTTATTTTAAGGGGGTAGGATGTAATGACCCCAATTTCCATGTACACATATTAATACGTATTTTGGTGCGTAGGTATAATTTTTGGGAGTATGCTTGTATTTTTCTTTAATTATTTTGGTGTAGGAATTATTTTTAAAAGATTTAAACTCATCATTTGGTATTATTAAATAGGAGTATTTGGATGAAATACCAAGTATTAAAAGAGGTATTATGTATTTCCTCTTGTATTTCTATTTTTCTAAAAATACAAATTGGGAAAATTTTAGCCATGACACATTAGCTAGTGAGGTGTCATCTTGTATGGTTAAAAGAGAACACATGACATATCTTTGACCAAATTGTGTGGATGAGAATTTTTGGCAGAAAAAATATCCAAATAAAACACAAAAATAAAAAATTCATTCATTTTCACTCTCATCACTCCCCCCCCCCCACATCAGGCCGAACCAAAAGACCGCCCATTTCTCCCCTTGTTTCTTCATTCCTCCACCAAAAACACCATTTCAAACACTCCCCCTTCCTTTACCAAGAGCCTCAAAATTTTCCTCATCAAACTAACTCCAAAAATTCACCCAAAGCTCTTCAAAAATCCAAACTTTGAAGGCCAAGCTAGGAGTTGAAGAAGGAGGCTAGGAGTTCATTTCTTCAAGGACTAAGAAGGGCCAAAGAAATTTGGAGGACTTAGTAAGGTAGAAGTTCTTAACACTTTGGTAGGATTTAGTTTTAGAACTATGAGATTAATTTAATTTAGCATGTCATACTAAATCTTGTGTAGGAATTATTGTTTGCAAGTTTTAATAGGAACCATGCTCTAGTAACCTTGATTTTTATTCCATGTTGGTTCTTAAATTTTGATGGCAAGTTGAACTTTAGGCATTGAAATTAGTATGTTTGCCTCCATCAAGTTTTTGTACTCAAAATTAATAATGTTTTGATATGTTAAAAAAGAAGAATAATAATAATAATAATTGAGGATGAGAAATATGTTGAATTGTTAAAGAGTATTAGATTGTAGTTGTTATGTTTAAAAAGTTGTTATATGCTAATCTCATTAAGTTAAAAGTTGCATGTCATATACCATGTTGTATGTTATATGTTAATGATTATTGTTATAATGGCTAAGTAATGAAATTTCCTTAGTTATACCATGATTTATGTTATGAAGGAGATGATATAGTTGAAAGATATGTCCATAATAATTGTCTCAAAATACTCGGTTAAAGAACTAGTTTAGTTGGAAAAACAAGTTGCTGAAATTTTTCTTAGCACAAAACATCAACTTAGAAAAATCGTAGAAAATAGTAGAAAAATCAGAAAAATACAATCTAGAATACTACGGAAAACTGCAAAAAATTATCTACAACTTTGAAGGGGATCCGAAGCTAATTCTGACTGTAGTTAGGGTAACAGAGCCATTCTTTCTGCAGTAGTAGTTTTAGACAGATTGGTGAATTATGCTACACTTAAGTTATGTTAATGTTGTTTAAATTTAAATTGTTTATGCTCTTGTTCTCATAATAGTATGTTCATGAAAAGGAGTTTATGATGATATTCCATGTAATGCTTTACTTGAGAAGAAGAAGATGATGATGATAATATTTGTTAAAATGAAGTGAAGGCGGTAGTTAAAACAGCTAATGAATCATTATCAAGGCAATGATGTAATAATTTGAAAACTGAGAGTGAGCACAGGGTTTGACATCGTGAGTGCTCAATCCATTCTAAAATGGGTGAGACTCCAGATGTGGGTTTGGAGGAGCACGTGTAAATTTTAGGTGTTAAGGAGCGGATGGCAGTACGATTATCTCGCCCGATTTGTCGCCCCCAGAAGGGGAGTTTGAAAGGGCTAGAGAGGCCGCTGATGTGCTCGTGTCGCACCATGTCGGTAAATGATGGATTTCTCCGTTTGTCCCTAGAAAAACCGAGATGAGTCTCGCTCCGATACCTTGTCCTGTTCAGGCACGGAGTTATGAGAGGCCCCTCCAGTGCTCATGTCACAGGAGTGGTACCACTTTTTCACCCACCCTGGGTAAGTCCGCTTCCTTATCATCCTACGGTATACCTGGGTTCCAAATCAGAAAAATGATTAATTTTAATTAATTTAATCAGTATTTTCACTTCAGTTCTGCTTTCTATTGTTTATTTTCAGCACTTACGGTCGGTCTTTAATTTCTGCATATTCCTGAGATTGATGTGACACCTGTTGTTAGTTGACTAGTTAGGGAGACCGGTTCTAAAACTGGGTCCCACTAGAGGGTTAGGAGTTTCTACTGGGTCACGCGTTGACGTGTCCCTACTTGTGGTTTCAGGTGCGCGACCCGAGCAGTCTGTGAGGGTTTCGGAGTCAGAGGCCGGTGCAAGTGCAGCAAGGGTAGAGCTTACGAGCGACCTTGTCCCGTTGGACTTCCCAGGGTTAGACTAGTGGGTGCGTTGTACCGGGTGTGTACCTTTTTGTACTTTTTGGGTCGGGTTTTTTTTGTTGTACTCACTTTTGTACCCCCTTTGTATAGCTGATGTATGTATATGGACTAGTATGATGTAATGTAATGTTTTGTGTTGTTGTATTTTCTTTTCAGTACTGCGATTTAATTTCTGTTGGAGCACTTTCTTTTTTGTGTATTATTCCAGTGTGTTTCAGTGACCTGCTCGATATTTTAATAATAAACCCCAAAAATGCCTAGTAGTATTTGGATAAGAGGGCTCAAAGCTTGAGTCCGAATAATACGGCGGACTCGTCAGCTACGCCTCCTGTACTTGGGAGAGCGGGGCGTGACAGGTTTTTGTGGTGGCCCATGCAGGTCAGCTCACACTGTGATACACGTAAGAATAGTACAAGTAAAGCTCCTACATTATAATCCGCAATTTTGGTACTGAATATTGTTTTCCTTGTTCGTTCTTGCAGAATGGATACGGGGAATGGATCGTCCGAGAACATAACCCTTGCTTCTGATGCTGCATCGTCTGAGGCTTCCCTGATGGGGAAGATTCTAATAGAGATTCTGGAGCATATGCATCAGATGGAGGATAAGGTGGCTAGTGGTGTACCACCGAAGCCTGTGGGTATCAGACAGTTCAGAGCTTTGCAGCCGAAGTCCTTTCCGGGTAAGGAGAGTCCGCTGGAGGTGGACGAGTGGATTAGGCATTCTGAAGATGACCTGGAGGCTGTGGGATACCCGAGAGATAAATGGGTGGATACCGCGAAGAGACAGTTGACACATCAGGCACGAGATTGGTGGGATGCTCAGGAGTTACATTTGCCCAAGCTGATCTCGTGGGAGAAGCTTAGAGAGCTGTTTGAGGCTCAGTTCCTTCCAGAGACGAAGAAGGATGAGCTTCGTTTAAGATTCGAGCACCTGACTCAGGGACGACAGAGTGTCGATGCTTATGATGCAGAGTTCTTACTATTGAGCAAGTTTGCACCTGAGTTGGTGCAGTTAGAGGCCACCAGAGCTAGACGATTCAGGATGGGGTTGGATCCTGAGTTCAGAGCAGCGATGTCGACCCTGGTGCTACTTACATATAGTGCCGTGTTGGAGGCGGTCATGACGCATGCGACACATCTAAAGGGTGTGGATAGAGGTCCAGCAGTAGCAGAGAGGTGCCCTACAGGCCAGCAGAGGAGTTTCCCGAGGCCTACTCAAACCACACAGTTCCGAAGGCCTGGAGCTCCACCAGTGCCACAGCGGTGGTTGTCCTGTAGATTTTATGGGAAGTCTGGGTATGAGAAGCAGGATTGCAGGTTTAGGGATAGGTGGTGTTTTACCTGTGGTCAGCCAGGACACATCAGCAGGCAGTGTCCTCAGTAGGGCAGACTCCAGGATCAGTGGCACCAGTGGCAGTCCGACCGATGCAGCAGAGGGACCTTCCGCCGGCTCCACATAGGCTTCCACTGTTGCCACCACCACCTGGTACAGTGACTTTGAGAGGACCACCTAGACCTCCCTAACAGCCGCAGACCCCCAGGAGAGCGAGGCGTCAGGCTTTTATCATGTCAACCGTGGAGGCAGAGGACACCGGTCGAGTGATCACTGGTACCTATTTATTTTTAGAAATGGATGTTTTCTTATTTCTATTATAGTATGTTATAGGATGATTAGATTCTTATGTTAGTTTATGTTTATCCTCTTAGGTGTTATTAGAGTTGCTTTCCTCCTTGCCTTGTCACTATTTGATTCAGGAGCATCCCATTGCTTCTTGTCTCAGCAGTTTGTGACTAGGAATTCATTAATAGTAGACTCCTTTACTTCTAGTTGGAATATAGATACATGGAGTGGAGTGATCCGCAGTTCTTCAGGATACCGACAGTATCCTGTAGAGATTTGTGGACGTAGACTGTATGCAGATTTCTTAGTGATGGAGATGCCTCATTTTGAAGCAGTGTTTGGGATGGACTGGTTAGGGATGTTCTATGCTACTATAGATTGTAGACTCAGGAAGATAGTATTTTAGATTCATAATCATCGAGAATTTGAATTATTTAGTGGCAGTAGTTCCCTTGAACCATTGAAGTTTGAGGCCAACCCAGCAGAAGTGATGATGGAGATGGAAGCTGAACCTATATTACCGAGGGTAGTTCAGGATTTTCCTGATGTCTTTCCATACGATATCTATGGACTTCCTCCATATAGATCTTTGGAGTTCACCATTGATCTGATTCCAGGCACTCAACCGATTGCAAAGGCTCCACACCGTAGGGCTCCTTCAGAGTTAGCAGAGCTTCGTAGTCAGTTGAAGGATTTGTCAGAGCTGGTCTTATTCAGCCAAGTGTTTCACCATGGGGTGCGCTAGTGCTTTTGGTGAATAAGAAGGATGGATCTCGAAGGATGTGCATCGACTACCGGGAGTTGAATAAGGTTACTGTGAAGAACAAGTATCCTCTTCCTAGGATTGATGGCATCTTTGCTCAGCTGGGTGGATCGCATGTATATTCGAAGCTGGATTTGAGAAGTGGGTATCACCAAGTGAAGGTCAGAGGATCAGATATTCCGAAGACTGCATTTAGAACTCGGTATGGTCATTATGAGTTCTTGGTGATGCCTTTCGGTGTTACTAATGCACCAGCCATATTCATGAGGTTGATGAACCACGTCTTCTATGAGTACTTGGATAAGTTTGTGGCTGTCTTCATAGATGATATCTTGGTGTACTCAAGGTCGGAGGAAGATCATGCTGAGCATCCGAGGATAGTCCTGGAGACTCTGAGGCAACACCAGTTATATGCTAAGTATAGCAAGTGTCAGTTTTGGCTGACCAAGGTTGCTTTTCTGGGACATGTTGTGTCTGTAGATGGGATAGCTGTAGATCCAGAGAAGGTTCTGCAGTAGAGAAGTGGCCAGTTCCTAAGTCAGTTACGGAGATCAGAAGTTTCTTGGGATTAGCTGGGTACTTCAGGAAGTTCATCAAGAATTTCTCTAAGATCGCTGCACTGATTATTCATCTAACCAAGAAGAGTGTTGCTTATAGTTGGTCAGAGGAATGTCAGTGAGCATTTGATGAACTGAAGCATAGATTGATCACTGCACCTGTCCCGACGATTCCAGACCGTTCAGGTGGATATAAGATTTACTGTGATGCGTCAGGCAGAGGATTGGGATTTGTTCTCCATCAGCATGGTAGGATAGTAGCCTATGCTTCTAGATTATTGAAGACTCATGAGAGGAACTATCCTACGCATGACTTGGAGTTATCAGCAATAGTGTTTGCATTGAAGTTATGGAGGCATTTTCTTCTGGGTGAATGTGTAAAGATATTCACAGATCACAAGAGTTTGAAGTACGTGTTCACTCAGAAATAACTGAATATGAGGCAGCACAGATGGCTCGAGTTGATGACTGATTATGATGTCGACCTCCAGTATCACCATGGGAAAGTTAACGTAGTGCTGATGCTCTTAGTCGCATGCCGGTAGTGATGATGTTGACAGTACAGAGAGGACTTTGGGGTGATATTCGGCATATGGAGATTGAAGTTGTCTTACCTGGTTCGTCAGTGGTGATGATGAACTTGTAGGTTCAATCTGATTTGGTTGAGAGGATTAAGGCAGCTCAGTCTGGAGATGCGAAGCTGAAGAAGATTCGAGAGCAGACAGAGGCCGGACTTCGTAATGATTTATGTATTCATGAAGATGGCTCTCTACGTTTTGGGAGCAGAATTTGTGTGCCATCAGGTGACATTCGGGATGAACTGTTGAGATTGGCTCATAGTTCAAGTTGTTCTATTCATCCTGGAGATACTAAAATGTATCGTGACCTGTGACAATATTTTTGGTGGCACGGCATGAAGCATAGCGTGGCTAGGAGTGTAGCTTTATGTCTGACATGTCAGCAAGTCAAGGCCAAGCATCAGAGAACGGCAGGACTTCTGCAGCCTCTTCCGATTCCAGAGTGAAAGTGGCGACATTGACGATGGACTTCGTAACTGGCTTACCTTGCACTCCTCAAGGAAATGATGCTATTTGGGTGCGGTGCCTACAAACCCCCCCCCCGAAGGGGGGTGCGGCATTTCTGCCGCCGCTGAGAGCAAACCCCCCCTGAAGGGGGTGCGGTGTTCCGCCGCCGCCGAGAGCAAACCCCCCCGAAGGGGGGTGCGGCGTTCCACCGCCGCGAAATCAGACCCCCCGAAGGGGGTGTGGCGTTCGTCGTCGCAAAATCGGACCCCCCGAAGGGGGGTGCGGCGTTCACGATGAAATGAGGGGGTTACAATAAATATTAATATTTTGGGGGATAAAATGTTATTTGTCGTTAACGATGAATGACATGTTGTTCAGTTTAAATTTTTCTGAACATAATCTAATTGACACGGCGCATACCGCGGACGACTAGAAGATCCGTCGCCACCATGAACCCATAAACAATTTTTTGGGGTTAAATTCCCATGAAATTTCTGGGTATGCATCATAAAAATCCAAGACATCTTATGAACAACTAGATTAATGCACAATTGATTTAATATTTTGTTTGCACGTTAAAACTTAGTCTATTTTATTATATAACTGTTTTTCATGTTAATACTCATTCTAATATTAAATATTATGGCACAAACAGATTAAATAATATTTCAAAAAGTTTAAATATCATACCTTTGTTGAAAATCGAACCTGAAGTTCAAATCACATTAAACGTCAAAACAAAACAAATACGATGGATTATGCAGAAATTATAACTGCTATCTCTATAAAAGATGCACACTTCGTGGTAAATAGATCTATAAGATCTATGGTCTATATAAACCAATATGGACACCCGAAGTTTTCCATAATACCGCTAAACTCTTTAAAATAGTACTCTCCTTTATTTTTACAAGGAAAGATTTTTTAATCTTGCCTTGAATTTATGCATACGCCAGAAGTCGTGGCTTAATAAATCAGTGAGAAATATATTACGCACCCACGTATTTGTTCCCTTTGAGCATGATAAACTATCCACATAAAATTTGAACGACTCAAGAAAATGGCTTGAAGCCATACTCGAGCATTCAAATAGACTTTTAAAAGTCTCTAATTAATTAGAAAATTGATAGTATAAAATAATTTGCTCAAACCCCTGCTTATGTCTTCTTAGTAACACTAATTTTCATTGTCCTTTATAAATAAGGAAAATTGAAATCAGGAAAAGTTCAGGATCAAATATGACCTGAAATAAAAATATAAGGGAAAATATTACATACCTCGATATGGAGTAGGAAATGTCAAATTAAGCTCAGAACCAGAAGCTCTGATAAGTACTTATAATGCTTTTGCAATATGAAAAGTAATTAATTTATGCCATTGATACACACACACACACACACACACACACACACACACATATGGAAAAAGGGGATCTAAGGTGCCTCCTTAGATGAAAATCTAAGGAGGCGCCCCAATTTCTCCCATCTCCTACAATTTTTTTGGAAATTTTTTTCATGGGGTTGTTGTTCACATCATGGATGATCAACATACCAAATTTCAAGGGATTCCAATGCTTTTTAAGTCGCCATCTACCCCTTACAACTTCAACGGTCTGAAAACGCGTTGAAAAACCCACGAAGTTGCAAGGGGTAGATGGGGGCTCAAAAAGTATTGGAATCCCTTGAAATTTGGTATGTTGATCATCCATGAGGTGAACAATAAACCTATGAAAAAATTTTCAAAAAATATGTGTGAGATGGGGGAAAATGGGGGCGCCTCCTTAGATTGAATCTAAGGAGGCACCTTAGGATCCCTTTACCCTATATATATACATATATATACACACACACCCATATATATACATATATATATATACACACATATATATATATACATATATATACACACACACACATATATATATATACACACACATAGATATATACAGACATATACATACATACATACATACATATATATATGTATATGTATATATATAGACGTATATGTATATATATATATGTATATGTATACATATATATGTATATGTATACATATATACATATATATGTATACATATACATATATGTACATATATATGTATACATATACATATATGTACATATATGTATATGTATACATATATATCTATATATATACATATATATGTATACATATATATGTATACATATATATATACATATATATATATATATATATATATATATATATATATATATATATATAGTGAAAAATGGAGAAGAGCTGACAGCGCTGGAAATTTTTCCAGCGCTGTCCGCATTTTGGTCGACCTAAAAGTATTTTTTTTTGAAATTTTTTTTGCAGTAGTTAGATATACGTGTTAGGAAGCTCCCCACAAAATTTCAGCTCGATCCGACACCGTTTGAGCCTCCGTTCATCGATTTCAAAAACGTTACGTAAAACTGTGGACAGATTTACGTAACGTTTTTGAAATCGATGAACGGAGGCTCAAACGGTGTCGGATCGAGCTGAAATTTTGTGGGGAGCTTCCTAACACGTATATCTAACTACTGCAAAAAAAATTTTCAAAAAAAATATTTTTATCTCGCCCAAAATGCGGACAGCGCTGGAAAAATTTCCAGCGCTGTCAGCATTGGCCCATTAACCTCATATATATATATATATATATATATATATATATATATATATATATATATACACACACACACACATACATATCTATTCTATAAAATAGGGATGTTATCAAGAGAAATTGGATGAGAGAAATTGGACAAGAGAAATTAGATAAGAGAATTTGGACAAGAGAAATTGGATAAGTGATGAGATTTTGAGAGATAAGAGAAGAGGTGGGGAATTTTGTGATGAGATTTTGAGAGATAAGAGAAGAGGTGGGGAATTTTGCATATACAACCATGGGTTTTGCATTTTTGCCCCTGAACCCTCCCCACACACACACCCACACCTTTTATTCTCCCCCCCCTTCCCGACCATTTTTTTCCAGTCCACGTGCACGTATGCACGGGTTATTTGCTAGTGTATATATATATGCCCAAGTCAAATCTTATGATGAGCTAAAAACTGATGCTGTTAAGTATTTTGAAGATTTATATACTCAATGTGACTACTGGAGAGTCTTCCCAAAACTGGTTCCGAAAAGGAAAATCACTATGGAGGCAGCTAATTGGATGCAACGCAGGGTTACTGCGAATGAAATTAAAGAGGCAGTTTTTCAGATTGGCCCGGATAAAGCGCCTGGGCCTGATGGGTTCAATGGGTACTTCTTCCAGCATCATTGGAACCTAATCGGGGAAGAGGTTATTTTAGCTGTTAAGTCTTTTTTCAGGACTTCCTCCCTTCCAATTCATATTAATCACACCTTTCTTACCTTAATCCCTAAATCTGCCACTGCTTCCAGCTTAGGAGAGTACAGACCGATTGCCTGTTGCAATGTTCTCTACAAGATTATTAGCAAGGTTATTTGCAATAGATTGAGGATGGTGGTGCATGAGCTGATCTCCCCTAATCAATCTGCTTTTCTAAAGGGCAGACTTTTATCTGACAGCGCCCTCTTGGCACATGAACAAATTAGGGACTTCAGTAACCCTATGGGCTCTAGGGTGTGCTTAAAACTGGACCTCCAGAAGGCCTTCGATAGTGTCAACAGGGAATTTATTTACTTTATTCTTCATCAGATGGGCTTCGGGAGCATCTTCATCTCCTGGATAAGGGAATGTATCTCATCGCCTACATACTCTGTGATGGTTAATGGCTCGCCTGCTGGCTACTTTCATGGCAACAGAGGTATTAGGCAAGGCGACCCTCTCTCCCCTTATTTATTTGTTATCATTATGGAATCTTTCTCCCTGTTGCTTGAAAAATCTATCGCCAAGGGTACTATTCAACCAATGCGACGTGCTGGTTCTATTTCTCACCTCCTTTTTGCGGATGACTTGCTACTGTTCTGTCGTGCTTCCTTCAAATCTATGGATGGACTTAAAAATATCCTAGGAAACTTCGCTAATCTCACTGGCCTCAGGGTTAATTGGAATAAAAGTTCTGCGATTTTTAGTAAAGGTGCCAAAAATGCTAGTGCTCTTGCTAATCATATTGGAGTTAAGCAGGTATCTAGTTTCACAACCTACTTGGGGTTGCCCCTATCATCTAAATACCCAAGGGCTAGTTTATACTCCAGGCTTCTAGACAGGTGCAAAAACAGACTACTTGGTTGGTCCTCTTCTATGCTCTCCATTGCAGGGAGGATTGAGTTGGTAAGAACAGTAATATATGGCATGATTACCTTCTGGTCTCAGGTCTACAAAATTCCTACAACTATTATTCGTTCTCTAACCTCGTTGTGCAGAAGATTTATTTGGGGGTCGTCAATTTCGTGGGCTTGGCAGGATTCATGCAAACCAAAACGTGAGGGAGGCATTGGTCTCAGGTTACTCTCTGAGCTCAATTTGGCCTCTGGAATTAAGCTTACATGGAGACTGCTGCAGGGGAAGGGTTTATGGCCAGATTACATGCGAAGGAAATATAAGAATGTTGATTGCTTCTTTGAAACTAAAGGTTCCCCAACTGAATCAGGTACCTGGAAATTCCTTCTAAACTGTAGGAAATTTTCTCAAATGTTGATTAAAAGAAAAGTCAGGAATGGTGAGGCCACCCTGTTTTGGCATGATAACTGGCTACCATGCGGACCCCTCAAGAACCAATTTGATATACCTGCTGGTGCTAGTAGTCTGAAGGTCTGTGATTACTGGAATGGATCTAGTTGGAAGGAGGAAATCATACCGCAGGACATCAAATCTTTGCTGCAGCAATTCAAGCCTACTACCGGCCCTGACCAATGGGACTGGATTCCAGGTCCGGCTTTTCTTTTTAAATCCGCCTGAGAGGGGGCTCGAGTACAGGGCAGTGTGTTTCCTTATTACAAACTTGTTTGGTACCCGAATTGTGTTCCAAAATGGTCTCTTAATCTTCTTCGGGCATTCAAAGGGAAGCTCTTGACTAGGGACACTCTTATCCGCAGGGGTTATAATACGGCTGCTACTCGTGTTCTGTGTAACGATGGAGATGAGACTCTAAGCCATCTTTTCTTTGGCTGTCCTTTCTCGAGATATATCATAAGTAGGACTATGCTAAAACTTGGGAAGGCCGGCCCTAGTGGTCTTACACTTGATTCCGTGGGGAACTACTTCTTGGCCGAATATGGCGGCAAGAGATCACTCCATCAGCTCGCAAAGGCTGCACTTGCGGCAGGGGTGTGGCAAATTTGGCGTGAACGAAACGGGCGCATCTTCAACAAATCTAAGAATATAAAGACTTTGGTCTTTGACAATATTGCATCTGATGTGCGGATCGCTATAAGGCATCTTGATGAACCTGAGGATGGAGAGACGGCAACTGCTATGGACAATTGGGGGATTTGGGATAATGGTTAGATGGAGAAATTTTCTCATGTGCCTCTGGCTTATTGTATTACTTGTGGTTGGGTTTTGTACTATCTTTGTAGGTCCTATTTATGTTAGTTGAGGGTGACGACGCTTGTGTCCGCTCCCCTCTCTTCCATAGATGGGCACCTAGTTGTAACCTTGTACATTTCTTAATATAGATTTCTACTTTTCAAAAATACACACACACACACACACACACACACACACACACATATATATATATGGGTAAAGGATCCTAAGGTACATCCTTAGATTCAATCTAAGGAGGTGCCCCGATTTCCCAACATCTCCCATAGTTTTTTGAAATTTTTTTCATGTGTTTGTTGTTCACCTCGTGGATGATCAACATACCAAATTTCAAGAGATTCTAATACTTTTTGAGCTCTCTCTACACCTTGCAACTTCATGGGGTTTTCAGCTCATTTTCAGACCGTTGAAGTTATAGGTGGTATATGAGGGCTCAAAAAGTATTGGAATAGCTTAAAATTTGGTATGTTGATCATCCATGATGTGAACAACAATTCCATGAAAACAATTTCGAAAAAAATTGTGGGAAATGGAGGGAAATGGGGGTGCCTCCTTAGATTTATCTAAGGAGGCACCCTAGATCCCTTTTTCCATATATATATATATATATATATATATATATATATATATATATATATATATATATATATATATATATATATATATATATATATATATGGGAATGTTCCAATGAGAACTTTCCCCCGTGAGAACTCCGTGGGAACTTCCTCTCTTTGATTTTTTTCATAGATCCAAACCGTTGAATGTGTTCTAAACATGTTAATACACATTCATATCAAAAATCAAGACAATCCCCCCTATTTTCCCCTTGATCGGATCGGTACAAAATGTTCTATTTTTCTGAAACTGTTAAATTTGTAACGGCTTGATCGAGGGTCAAATCCATCTAGGGTTCACCCATTATTTTTTCTGGGGTGTATATATGTATGGATTAAAGTGTGGAAAAAAAATTTTGAAAAAAAAAATTTTTTAAAAATAAAAAAATTTAGTTCGCACGGGCACCCCCGTGAGAACCGTTCGCAGCCGACCACGCCCCTATATATATATATATATATATATATATATATATATATATATATATAGTGCTAGTTTAAACCGACGAAAGTCGACCTACTTATTGTATAATTAGTCACTCCTACAGGACAAATAAATTTTATAAACACAATTTTTAATCTGTTGCCATAACATATTTATTAGTGAATTTAAGTGTTAATATATAATTTAAAAATTATTTTACAGTATAAGTCATTTAGAAAATCTTTTCTGTAACTTCTGTTTTAAGATTCAGGACTTTTTTTAAAGCCTGAATACTCTAAAAAAGGATGTCTATTACTCTCAAATAAATAAAGCCTAAAGATTTGTCCCAAAAAAATTCAAAAAGAGGAAAAAATTGGAACACCTGAAGTGTCCAAAATCGTCCAAGTCTTAACTTAGGAACGATAAACATGCTGTCCAAGATTGATGTTTGTCTAAACAAATCCTATATATCTGAAGAAAATAATGTTTATTCAGATGGGTGCATTTTATTTATCCCATATAAATGGGCAAAAAGATTATGAAATCATTTCCACTTCATGTGGACATTGACGCTCATAACATCCTCAAAAATAAATTAGTTGATATATTTACTATCATCATTACAGATAATGAAGACCTTTAGGTCTCTTGAGAGTATTTAAGGGATATAAATAGGCTATGTCCACTCCCTTAATAGGACTGATGGTGTACCTTTAGTGTACTCATCAATATATCCTCTAAAAATGGTCATTATCCAACCACATTTAAAAAAAATGGTGGTAACATTGGATAAAAATGGGAAATCATAAATAATTAGCAACAGTGGTTGCGTACACTCAGCTAAACATACCATTAGAACCTTTTTATATGAGCCTGATCAACTCGATATAAACATTTTCTAAGAATGGGTTTAGAGCACATCTTAAAGATGGTACGCCCACAATGTTGTGTCCGTGTCCCTGAAGCAATACTACATAAACCGTCATGATGCCATAAAGTGAACACATTCATCAGGACTAACCACCTTTGATGAATAGATTCCGAGATCTCGTATGAGTAAGGCATTAGTACACATCTTATAGATTGTGTGTTGATGGTAATGAGAATCCCGAAGATCCTTCAAGTCCCTATTTGTTTCAAATCATCTATGAGCATGAATCTCAAATTGACCATTTAAAAAGTAAATACATATGATCTGATTATAATCTGACTGACAATTTAAATATTGTCAAACTTTCACATCCCTGCTGCAAATAATCCAGCTAGGATTGGCATAGATGCAATCCACTAGCAGCAGAAGTGGACATCCTTAAGAGATGAGAGGACATACCACTAGGCTCCAAAGAGAGAAATCTACTCCTAGAGACCGAAAAGAAATACCACCACAGGAAAGTGAGCTCAAATCCAGAACCTTATTGCAACTTGGTTGCTAAGGACCCATTCTGGATCTATCCATATCCTTTACCTGTCCCAGAACTTTCACTTCTTTAATGCGTCGTGAAGGATACATTTCTGGGAGAAATCAAATGATTATAGTACATACAGGGTGAGTTTTGGGCAAGAAAGAACACATTTTGTCAACAAATTCTCTCATATTTCATTTTTCCAGTTAAATATAAAATATCATTTCCACAACTCTGCTTTGCCTGAAGCAAACATAGAGATTTGGCCAAATTATAATAATGTGGAATGAGGCAATAATAAGGTGAGCTGGACTCACTTATTGAATATGGGATGTATTGACCTGAAGTCCTAATGTCAATGATATCGAATCCTGTGGGATAACTGTGTATTGTAGGAGAATTATAATAAAATCGTTAGCTATAAGCATTTTAATTTGCTATAGCTTTAGAGGTATAAATCGCTCAAACCAGGAAGTAATCAAGTAAGATGAGCTGAACTCACTTACAAGATGAATCTGATGCATCGACTGGTTTATGTAAAGGAGTAACCCAACGAATGGCAAAAGGAGGGAATTTTTGGTTGATGTTGCTATTGGATGTGACAACATTACATATATAAAATTTCTTCTACTGCATGTATAAATTTTTTCTTTACTTTCCTTTTTTCTTGGGACATATATTAAAAATATGATTAAAGGAAAGGCAACCTAGACAGATATCCTTAAAGGACTCATACTAAAAGGTTGTTGTTTGCACCTCTTAAAAACAGTATTATTTTTAAGAGAGCAAATTAAAAGAATTGAGATTATTTTAATAACTCAAAATATTATCGGATCTCCTGAAGAGAAAATACCGAAATATCTGTTAAATCATATCTATCAAATATGATATGATATGATATGAAAGTCCTAGCTAGGTATAAATTCTTGGATTACAGAACACAACATCTTGAAGATGTACTATCATCATAAAGATGAACTATCATCCTGAAGATGAACTATCATCATGGAGATGAACTATCATCCTGAAGATGACATTAATCATCATGAAGATGAACTATTATTAATCATCCTAAAGATGAAAACTTCATACAATGACGATTGATGAAGAAACATGAAAATCATTCTCCACTAAATACACCTTTTTGGTTGTATGGATACACATTAAAAGACTCATTTACATTAGCTGGAAGAGGGGAAGAATGTATAAGGTCCAGAAGTACCTTAAGTGTCTTTGAAACACTCTTTTACCTGGCCAACTGCATGCGTCTCTTTTGAGTGTTAGCAGTATAGCTATTAACCAGGTACAGTGCAGCGCCTGCAGCGTACCACTGGACCAGAGATATGTAGCTTCTGTGCTATCTCCAAGGGTCGAGGAAAATCCTCCATGTTAAATGTATTTGCATATGCAGGTTACAGATCATCGCGATGAATAACATAAAAGGGACGTCCACCTCCTGAAGATCTACACAAAATCCTCCCAAGTCTACATCCTCCTACCATCCCGAGAAGCTCATCATCCAAGAAGCAGTTCAAGAATATACAAAGCCAGGTTCTGAAGTACCTCGCAGACAATGACGATTGAGCCGTGGAGCTGTCTACCAAGTTTGCAGCACTCCTTTAGTTTCAGCTACTGCCTTATTTGAGTGAAATTTGTATAGATGAGTGATGTTTGTACTTTACATTTGCTTTCGAAATGTTGTAGATGAGATGGATGTATAGCACATAGGAGATTAATGTATAGATATATAGGATATCTGCAAGCCTGAAGCTTGATCAGATAAGGGGGATTCAATTGTAGAGTTGTACGCTTTTCCTTGGCTAGTGGTTTTTCCCACAGGGTTTTCTATAGTCAAGGTTTTAACGAGGCAACCACATTGACTCTGGATCCAGAAGTATCCACCCCTCGACACATCCCCAAATCAGGGGAAGTTATGGAGTGCTGTACTCTTTTCCCTTCACTATTGATTTTTTCCCACATGGTTTTCTATAGCTAATAGTTTTTAACGAGGCAGTCATCCCTAACTTGGATCTAGAAGTATCCACCCTTTAAGATACTCATTAGTACTAATGAATCATTCAGTATTCATAAGACGAGTATACCACGTTGGTTGGATAAGGCGATGTGTTATAAATAGGACCCATTGGGCCTATTGGGTATCCACCCACATTAGTAACCAATATGAATACTATATAAAGGAGGCTATGGGCTTTATAGATCTCAACCTTCTCCAAACCTGTTTCTCCTTCACAACAAATAATATAATATAATTCATTGTTCCTCTTTTTAACATACTGATGCCTGCAACTTTACGCGCGCGCACACACACACACAGACATATATGAACATATGTTTATATAGTACACAGTACTGTTAGATGGATCGATGAAAGCATTTCGTATTAATAGATTTTAAGAATTAATAATTGTATGACCCCCCTGTGACGAAATATACGGTTACATAATGGTTAAAGCTTAATGCATTAGCTAATGCATATGCTAACCAAGTTACATAAATTATTTGGTTAATCATTTGATTACTGTTACGTAAACCATGCCACTAACCAAGTAATGATATCCCATATCTTAAATAGTTAACATCATCTAGCTCACTAGCCAAGGAGGTACGACATTCATTCAAATATAGGGTTTTGTTCACAATAGCATATAGGTTACACTGTTCAAATAGGTACTGCTAACATATTATATAATTATATTATATAATTATATACTAACTTAACTTATATAATAACTTAACTTTAAATATATCTTAAAATAACTTCTTACCTCCTCTCTTTCCCAAACTCTGTCTTCTCTTCTTCTTCTTTTTTCCTTTCCTTTCGTTCTTTCTTGCAGGGAAGGGATCAAAGCATCGGTAGGTGGAGGAGCAGGGGCCGCGGCAGGGGCAGGGGTGGCCAGGGTTATGTGGGCGGCGAGCTGTGTGGCAGCTGCGGGGTGGCGACGAGCGCGGCCAGACGGGGGCGCAGGGCGGTGGCAGGTCGACGGGGGGGGGGGGGGGGGGGGGTGGGGGGCTGGTGGTGGTTGCGTGGGATGTTGAATTTGGGTTATTTGATTTCAATTTCAGATTTTTGTTTGATTTGGGTTTGATTGCAATTTGAGTTTTGAATTGGCTGAAATTGATTTGGGTTGAAAGAGCCGTAATTTGGGTTTTGAATTGATTTTTTTGGGTGTGGATTTCGAGTTGAAGGAACTGCAATTTGGGTTGGAGGAAGAAAATGAAGATGATGCAGGTGGTGGTCTAGTTAATTCGGTGGTGACAGAGAAGCAGGATGAATGTCTGAAGATTAGGGAAGTTGTCGTGTTTTAAACACGATTTGCAATTCAGCTAATTAATACTTAGTCAAAAGATTTTCTGCTTTAATTTAATTTCGTTTTGTCCCATGCAGAAGTTTTGGATTTGATGAGATTTGATGGGATTTGATTGGATTTGTTGTCTGCCGAGGAGAAGAAGAAATAGCCTTCTGCAGAGGAGAATAAAACTTATTTTATATGGTATTAAGGAAGTTTAATTAGTATACGGTTGGATGTTATTGACTAAGATTAGTCAACTGAAAAACGTGGTTTCATTGGAGCTGCTGATTGGGAGAGTTCAAATGAGTTAGGTTAAGTAATTAATTTATGTTAAAACGATAAAACGTAATTAGTAAACATGTAATTTAAAATACAAAATTACAATTTTGCCCCCCCGATACTAGACATATCAAAAAAATTATGAAAAAGAATACTACGAGTTCGTATCGTCGCGAGGATCACGAATACGGAAAAATTCATTTACTTAATTTGAAGTCACTTGAAATCGTCTTGTTACGAAAATAAAAACATAGGCTGTTACAAGCATCCTCGCTCTGGGGGTGACCCGACCGTCGAGCTTGCCATCGCCTCGAAGTCGGCGGTCCATATGGACCCTAAGAAAGGGAAAGGGCCTAGGTCGACCCCTAGGACCCTGTTGGCTAACGAAGATTTTACGGAGGTCCTGGCGGAGATCCTAGCCATAGTGGCCCACATGCTGACCTCCTTCGTCCCTCTTATTCGCTCCAAGTACATCAGGCCGCCTTATTCTGTTGCCTCCCTGAGTTTTCTGAACGGGTATGCTCCCCAAGGGATCACGATGTCGGGGTCTATGCCCAGACCTTTGCCATTGGGCTCTGGTTCCCTCTCTACCCCTTTCTTCTGCGTGTCCTACACTTCCTCGAACTCACCCTCTTCCGACTGATACCGAACTCCATCAGCTCCATGGTTGGCTTCCTCGTCCTTTGCTCGGGCAGTGGCATAAGTCCGATCTTGCCGTTGTTTTATTATTTCTTCAAAGCCAAGCGTAAGGGGGTGTGCTACTATGTTTTTGCAAGGAGGGGTCAGCCTCTTGTTCTCAATCTGCCGGGCAAGATAAAAGATTGGAAAGAGAAGTTCGTCTTTGTCTTGACGCCTAAGGACCTAGCTTTGAGGTCGAACTGGGGGGACGCTGAATCCCTCGGTAAACAATGAAGTGGTCCTCGAGGTGGCTGACCAAGAGAACACCAGGATCTTGGAGGAGATCCCCAAGGAAAGTTGGGAATTTTAGGGCCTGGTCACTGACGAGTAGATAATCAAGCTTGTCTGGCTTGAAGGTAATCCAAGTTGCGTGATCCACCCCTGATTTGCTCACCCCGATTTGTCGTTTTTTGTAGGTTCATCCATGAGTCCCTCGAGGGAGGAGATGAAGAAGATGGCCAAGGAGCAGGATGCCAATGGCTTGGCCAAGGTCGGCCAGAAGCGAGGCAAGGAGGCGACGAGCACCACTGGGGCCGAGAAGGAGGAGTGGAGCAAGAAGACTAGAGTAGAGGCCGCACCTTTTGCTCTTCTTTCCCAGACGAGCATGGCGGCATCAGGTCCTCCTGTCGACCTCGACCTGCCCCAGGTGCAGCTAGTTGCCGCAACGGCCATGGCATCACATGGACCGTCGGTTGTCGTGACCGATGCAACCGCTACCAGCTCGGCTGCGATCTTGGTTGCGCCTCCGGGTCCTTCGGTCGGGTCGGCCCAGACCGACCGAGAGGCGACAGTTAACCGCTGGCCGTCGGGGATAGAAAAGTCGGCCCACCCGAGCTGCGAGGCGGTGCTTGCTATCTTCAAGTCAAAGAAGGCCGAGCTCCTCGCTCTTCCAGTGGGGGAGATCGTTGCTCCACTCTATCTGGTGGGCACTCGTGAATCGGCGTTTGACGAGGCCAGGGCTGCAGCCCGCCTGGTCAAGAATAGCGTGCTACCCAAGGACCAAGAGTCTTTGGCGAATGTTGACGTGGAGAGGCTCTGCGATACGACCGTTTGGCTTAACATGCAGGTTCGTTGTTTTTCCTACTTAAGATACCGCTTTTCTCAGAAGATGCACGCTCGCGTCCTTTACTTCTTTTATGTAGATGGACTCAGTGTTGGTGTCCCTCCAATGTCACTCTATGGTGGCAAGCAAGGCCGAGTGCGCCCTTTCGAGGAAGGTGGCCGAGCTTGAGGCTGTGAAGAAGGAGGCCGAGGAGAAGAAAAAGGCATTGGAGGAAAAGCTGGCGACCCTCCGGAGTTATTATGAGGTCTAGAAGGAGACGATCTCCAAGCTGGACAAAGCTAGAGAGGAGGCCGAGCAGAAGGCCAAGGGCGAAGAAGTCCAGAGGGTCACCGCTGAGAATACCCTTACCAAGGAGAGGGAGACCAGTCGGAAGAGGATCACCGAGCTCGAGAGGAGGGTGTAGGAGATGGAGAAGATCGACCTCGAGGCGATCAAGTTGGAGGCTGTCAGCCGGTACTAGCTCTAGGAGTTCGTCCCTGTATTTGCGGAGACCAGGGCCGAGGGCTTTAAGGAGGGCTTGGAGATGGGCTTGGAGGGATTCAGGAAGGGGATATCGAAGTACTATCCCAACTTGGAGATCGACTTTTCCCAGTTGTCAACGGTCTTCGACAATGAGGGGGAGGCTTCCATTCCGGCTAGCGACGAGCAGGGGGAGACGGAGGCGTAGCTGGGGTAGACGAGCTATCGATGTCGGGCCGGTGCTGGGGCTGAAATTTTCTTGTCATTTTTTGTTTTGTTTTAAGTCCGGAGGACTTTTTGTAAGAATGATGTGTAATCGGAGTGACAATTAAATAAAAAATTTGCCGTTTGTTGTAAGAATTTGCCATTTGTTGTCGTACGCCTTGTCCTTCCCAATGTATGCCCCCAATATTCGGCGTGAACGAGATTTGGGTCGAAGAAAGGCGGAATATTGAGTTAGAAACTTTAGAAATTTTTTGCAGAGATCTTACTCATGCAATGAGGTGGGCAACGCCCCTTAAAGAGAGCGTTGGTCATCCCTAGACTGAATAGTGGTTCGACCTTAAGGGCGATGTGCAGAAGCAGAGCCTCGATAGGGAGGGGCACAGTCCGGAGAGCTCTAGGCGACCTATCGGGGGCGCAACTCGGAAGCCTGCC
>CM061142.1:665137890-665264898 GCA_030789695.1 Scilla litardierei | reverse complement strand
ATTTAAGTTACACACTTGATTTTGGATTACTTTATCCAAAGTCTAGCACATATGAGTTAATCTCATATAGTGACGCAGATTATGCGGGATGCAAATCCGATAGGAAAAGTACTAGCGGCACTTGCCATGTTATAGGAAATTCTCTTGTCTCTTGGTTTTCCAAGAAGCAGAATTCCGTATCACTTTCAACCACCGAGACGGAATATATTGCCGTCGGTGCCGAGTGTGCTCAGGTTCTTTGGATGAGACACACTCTTAAAGACTTTGGTATAAACTGTGATAATTGCCCTATCATGGTGGACAACCAAAGTGCAATATGTCTCTCTAAGAATCCGGTACACCATTCCCGTTCGAAACACATAGATGTCTGTCACCATTTTTTAGATGATCACGTTGCTAAAAAGACATCATATTAGTGTACGTTGAAACCCAGAAGCAAATCGCCGATATTTTCACGAAACCACTCAAGGAAGACTCCTTTGTGTGGTTGCGTCGAGAATTGGGGATTATGGGTGAATCCGAGATTTAGGATTCATATGTTTCAATAATCTTGCATGCTATTAAATTTCATTATATTTGCACATGCTAGATTTATTGGAATTTTCTGGATTTTTGGTTGAATTTTCGGAATTTTCGCTCGATTTATTCATGAACGTCAAATTTAAGATTTTCGATGTTTAATGGGGTAGTATAATGATATATGAGAGTATTTCGATGTTTCGTCCAAGTACGATTAGGAGAGAACTCAAAATTTCAAATTCTAAAATTTTTGAACTCTGTTAGTCGGTTCATGTTCATTGACCGACCGACTAGATTGCGTTCTAGTCGGTCAATGAATGAACTCAGACCGACTAACTCATGCCCTAAAATTTGGCTTCAGTTACTGTTTGCACTTAGTCGGTTCAAGCTCATCGGCCGACCGACTAGATGGTCATCTAGTCGGTCAACGCTTGAACTGTGACCGACTAAATGCATCGGGGACTGCTTTGTCTTTTCGACTTCCGATCGACTTAAACACTATCTAACCGACTATTCTCCATTCTAGTCGGTGTGATTTCCTCTTCTAAGCCAAAAACCCCCGAAACCCTTCATCTCCTCCGCCGTCGTTCGTCGTTTTCTGGCCATCTTCATCAACTCCGACCGTCGATCTTCTCTCTCCTCCACCTAGGGTAACTTATATCCCCTCTCTCAGCTTCTAGGGTTAGGGTTTCATTAGATTTCATTCGGTTTCACTCGATTTCAGTTCGGCCTAGGGTTCGATCTTAGGGTTTTAGTTTTCGATCTCAGTTGTTTGCATGTGTCTTGTCTCGATTATGGCAAAGACACGCATTCCGATCGACCCCTAGCGTCCGTCACCTATGACTATAGAATCTCCATCTACGGACCCCCCACTACCCAAACGCCGTTCCAAGACCACCCATCCTTCGTTGTCTTCGCCTCCTCTTAAAAAGAAGAGGACGGCGACCGCCAAGCCTAGATCACAACCTAAGCATAGGAAACAGCCCGTGTCTCCAGCTTCATGCCGTGCTCCCACTCCTCCTGCTGATTCTGATTCTGACACAGAATATATCCCTGAGACCGAGCCTAGCCATATGGATCCTACTCCTCCACCCCGATCTAGCACTCGTCAGCCTAAGGGGAAGGTTTCGATGCCAGTTGGCGGTGTCGATATTTCATTGTGTCGCGATGACCCGTTGTGTCTCACAGCATACAACCGTATCGAGCACTGTCCGCTGTTATTGGAGCACTTCGTTCAGTTCTCCGATTTTCCCCACCTAGCCGATCTTCTATCTCATTCCGGCCTTATCGATTATCTTCGCTTTGACCCTAAGGCGAATCCACATCCATACCCTCGCCTTGTCAAGCTATTCTACTGAACCGTGTCCGGGGTCAGTACGACGAGACCCACTCCATTGAGACGACTGTCTTGGAGACATCGATTGTCCTCACGACAGAAATCTTGGGGGATTTGATAGGTGTCTCCTCGTCTGGACTCCTTCCTTCCGATATCTCTGTCGACGATATTTCTGAGCTTGACCATGTGATGCTCGCCAAGATTTTCCATGTCATCCCTCCAGCCATGATTGGCGTCCCATCCAAGTCATTTAAGCCGAATGCCTGGGTTCTTAATCTCATCTTGAAGTCGTGCCTCCTTCCGAAGTACGTCTCATCTTCCTTGCCTTCCCAGCCATTCCTCAAACTCATTTATGCCATCTTCATGGGGAGTGAGATCAATTGGGCATGGATCATTCTTGACAAGATGGACTCCTTCCAATGTATTCGAAAGTCCACCAAGTCAGCCCACATTCTGTACCTGTGCCTATTGACTCTCGTCTTCCGTCACTTCCAGGTCCCTCTCCCTCCCGTCGATGAGCGTCCCCTCGGTCCCCCTCTGAATGCGACGGCCGTCAAGAAGTCTCTTACGGCGCTTTGTCATGTTCAGAGGATGACCCCCTCTGCTTCAGTCTCTGCTTCAGCTGCTCCATCTCCTACTCTCGCTGAGCTTGCACGTTCGTTGAAACGTGTGGAGTCTCGGTGTGCTTGCTCTGAGGAGATTCTCGCTCGCATCACATCTCACTTGGGCATTGAGATCCCTCTGTCAGTTTCTGAAGAGGAGGAGATGGATGATGCTGAGCTCGAGGAGCTTGTTCGTTCTGCTGCTGCTCGTGCCCCTGAGGGTACATCGTCTGGTGCTCCCGAGGCCACTCCCATTGCGACACTATCTTTTGTGGACACTCCTGCTGACCCAGTGACCACCACTCCTTCTGCAAAGCCTGCTGCTGCTGTTGATCCTCCTGCTGCCTCCTGAGCTTCTTTGGAGGACTCTCCTAGTGCACATTGGATGACATATGTAGTGTGAGAGAGTTGGGTAGGATAGATGGTGGTTATGGTTTTTGTGATGTATTTTGGATGGTGTTTTGATATTTTTGTATGTATGTGATACTCCGATATCTACTGTGAGATATGATGTATTTTGTGCTTCGATCTGAGGATCGTTATTTTGTATGGTGTCAGATGTATAATTTTGTTGTACCCATGGTTCATATATATATATATATATATATATATATATATATATATATATATATATATATATATATATATATATATATATATATATGGGTAAAGTGTTCCTAGGGTGACTCCTTAGATTCAATCTAAGGAGTCGCCCCCATTTTCCCCATATCCCACATTTTTTCGGATTTTTTTTTCATGGGGTTGTTGTTCACCTCATGGATGATCAACATACCAAAAATCAATTCATTCCAATACTTTTAGAGCCCCCATCTACCCCTTGCAACTTCATGGGTTTTCAGCACGTTTTCAGACCGTTGAAGTTGCAAGGGGTAGATGGTGGCTCTAAAAGTATTGGAATGGCTTGATTTTTGGTATGTTGATCATCCATGAGGTGAACAACAACCCCATGAAAAATAAAATCCAAAAAAATTGTGGGATATAAGGGAAAATGGGGGCGACTCCTTAGATTTAATCTAAGGAGTCGCCCTAGGAACACTTTACCCTATATATATATATATATATATATATATATATATATATATATATATATATATATATATATATATATATATATATATAGCGATCTTCCGTTGCGAAAAAACCCATGCGAAAGCCGTGCGAAAACATTTTTTATATTTTTTTGAAATTTTTTTTTTCAAAAATTCTTTTTTTGATGTTTAATCCATACAAATATATACCCCAGGGAAAATAATGGGTGAACCCGTTGGGCATTAGAGCACCCATCCACCCGTTACAAATTTAACGGTCTCAAATCGTGCGAATTTGATGAAATGCCTTGATCGAAGACCAAATGACATTATTTCTCAACCATTATTTTTTGAGGGGGGGTATAACAACATATAATGAGGGTGGAAAAAAGAATTTTTGAAAAAAAAAATTTCAAAAAAAAGATAAAAACATTTTCGCACCGTGCGAAATGTTCTCATTTGAAAATTTTCCTATATATATATATATATATATATATATATATATATATATATATATATATATATATATATATATAGACACACACACACACATCGATGTTGACTTTTACTTTCATGTGCACTTTATATTATTGCCTCTGATGATTGATTTTGTCGCTCGACGATAATAACTTGGTTAAATAGAAATTATCTCTATGAAAACATAGAATTGTTTTCCATGCACTAAATTAACCAAGAATGTTGATATTGGAGAGTATATTCCATAACTCAATCCATAAAATTGATTTGAGTTTTGATGATTTTATTTGAAAATTTTCGACTTTGGTCTCATTGACCCTCTTTGATTTAATTCGTATTTTCCTTCGGTGTCATTTGGACCGTCGTCGTATTCTACGACTCCCGTGCTTTTAGTTTTTGGCCATTGTTGTCGTTGATCTCCCGCTCTTTTTGCTTATGCCAAAGGGGGAGAGAATTAATAATGACATTTAGCTAATTGATAATTCAAAGCAATTTACCGTGAATCTAATTTGATATGTTAGATTCAGGGGGAGTTAAGATATAAAAATGGATTTCAAATCCGATATTTCAATAATTGAAATCTCATGTTTTACTTTACTCGTCTGCTTGATGCGTATGAATATTAATTATTTTGGAATTAACGTGTCATCAATGCAGGGGGAGTAAGTAAATTTCTTTCTAATCATTATTTTTGATTATTATTTATGTTGGTTTGTCATCACCAAAAAGGGGGAGAATGTTGAGTATTGACTCCCCAGATTTGGTTTTGGATGATGAACAAACATAAATATATCGTGAACTAACTCTTTGTGAGCGCAGTTATGGAGATCGTCGCCAAATTTCTATGAACATCTAAAGCGACGTCTTGAGACTTCTCAAAGTGCGTGATCGTGTGCTTGAAGCTTCGTTGAAGCTCAAGGACCATTATTGAAGTCATGAAGATTCGATCGAAGCTTTCGAAGACGGTTCGTCAAGTTTAATTTATAGTCTTCTAGCTTCATTTCGTAGAATGTTAAGCCTTGAGTAGGTCTTATATTTTAATCTTCATAACGCTCATATCTTAGAGCTAGGATCTTAGTAGAAGTCCATACTAACTTTTCCGAAGCTTCGCGCTTCGATTCGCGACTTCTTGTGCATGTTAGTTGGTTCAAGAAGAAGAACCAACCGACTAGATGGCAATCTAGTCGGTCGGCAAAGCTTCTTGAACCGACTAGTTTGCCTTCTTTAAATCTAGCTCACTTATTGTTTACAGTTAGTCGGTCAAAGAAGGTTCACCGACCGACTAGTTGTGAAACTAGTCGGTTAGGAATCCTTCTTAGACCGACTAGTTGAGCTCTCACTGTTCAGCCTATGTTACTGTTTATCATTAGTCGGTCAAAGAACATTTGTCGACCGACTAGTTGATGAACTAGTCGGTTAGACTTTGTTCTTGGACCGACTAACTCAACTTGTATTCAGACTCTTCTATTTCTTCTGTTAGTCGGTCAAAGAACACTCACCGACCGACTAGTTGTGAAACAAGTCGGTTGGCAAGTCTTCTTGGACCGACTAGTTCTTTAAGTCTGAACTTCTTCTTTTGGCTGTTCACCTCTTAGTCGATTCATGTTGATTGACCGACCGACTAGTTGATGAACTAGTCGGTCAGTGGTCCTTCTTTGACCGACTAGTCTGCTTCAGAATAGAGCCGTTGGAGCATTAAATGCCACGAATTTTGCTCTCTCTTTCCTCTATTCTATTTATACTTGGAGTGTTGCATTCATAGCATTCAAGGCTGATATTTATTGAAGTTTAGAGATCAAAGAGAAAGCATTTAATCCTCATTCAAAGCTCTTTCATTTCTCACTTGAATCTCTCCCTCACTCTTATTTCAAAAGAGAGATTCATTGATTGTGAGCCTTCCAAGCCAAGTGCTTGATTCTAGGTCACCAACATCTACCTAGGACTCCATTGCTGGTCATCTACTTGGAGCTAGGGTTTGGTGCCTTCATCTTCCCCAAAATCCGTTTTGCCCTAATTCGTAAGTATACTCAAGGCATAGGATTTTGTCGGTAAGAATTTCTATTTCAATTTATTTTGATATTGTAAGTGTTTCACTCTCGGTTGTGAGAGTTTGTTTGTGATCCCGGTTTGTGGGAGTCACATTTCGATTTGTGTATGATTTGATCTTGTAGAGGTTTCTACAAGTATTTCATAGTGCAAATTTGAGTTAGAAGTTTCTAACTCAAGTATCCGGAGGGGGTCCGGGTGTTTGGGACGTAGGATCACCGGGAACAAGTCGGGGAGACTTGGGTGGATCCGAACCCGTTAAATTGTTTGTTTGCGATTGCATTTTCCTTGTTGTCAATATTTACATTTCCGCATTTCCGCATTGTTGGTTGAGTTTGCAAGATAATTAGGAATTATCTTCTTAATTATTTTAAAGTACTATTCACCCCCCTCTAGTACTTGTGCAGTAGCTACGTAGGGCATTACGATTTCTTCAGGCCTCTATGTCGAAGCCCTTTTTCAGGGCTGTCATAGTGACCAGTTCGGGACAGCTCTTGACGTTTAGTCTCTGGGCGTGGAAGCGCTTCATGTAACCCCTCAGAGTCTCGTCCAGCCTCTGGATTATGTTGAACAGGAGGTTCGAGCCTGGCTTCCTTTGTCGCCCAGCCATGAATTGTTGGCAAAACTTCTGGGATAAGCCCCGAAAGTTGTCGATGGATTGATCGGGGAGGCTGTTATACCACTCCCAGGAAAATTTCTTGAGGGTGGTATAGAAGCCTTGGCAGAGCACGGCGTCGTCGGTCCCTTGGAACCTCATGACTCCCTTGTAGTCTTGCACGTGCTCCTGGGGGTCTCCCATGCCATTGTACTTTTCCAAGGTTGGTACCTTGAACCTGGAGGGCACCTGAACGTCGGTGATACTCCTCATCAGCGGGCACCGGTCGTCCTCTGGGGCTTCCAGGTCGATCTGACCCAATAGCGCTTCCCTTCAATGCTCGGACGGCTTTGGCGAATCAGTGGAAACGTGCAAAGGGCCTCCCCTGCAGCCCTCTCAACTGGGAATCGACGTCGGTCGCCGGTTGCGTTCCCTGCAGTGGTGATCTTTGCGACTCCTGAGCCTCTTTCGGCTCGGACTTCTTCTCTGCCACCGGTGCTTCTCGGCCGTCGTATGACTGGAGGATTTCCGTTTGTCTGAATGGGGTCGTTTGGACAAGGCCACAGTTGATTCGTCCCTGGTCCATTCGGTTCACCCTCCTCCCTCACCTTGAAGAGAGGCAGGGGTAAATGATCGCTCCCGGTTCAGGCCCTCCCCATCATGGTCCGTGACTATAGTTGAGCACAAAGGGGGGCATGCCCCGAGGGGTTGGAAACTCCCCGCATGGTTCCCCCCCAAGGGGTGTTGCGGGCCCATGAGGTGATGAATGGCTTCTGCCAGGGCTCGAAAGTTGGCATTCATCTCCTGGAAAAGATGGTCGAGTTGTTCGTGGGTCATCGAGCGTGATTCATCGGTTTCTCATGCAGAGCGGATGTGCTCGGTTTCGTGTTAGACGTTGCTGCCATCCTCCGGGATGGTCCGCATTTGGGCCACTCCATCATTGTGTTGTTCCATATTAGTTGTTGTGGATGATGTATGAGATGATTTCTTTTCCATAGACGATGCCAGATGTTTCAGGGTGTTTATCACCACTGATTGATAGGTTTAAGGTCCATAGATCGTCACAGTCATGTGGGACGTATGCGGCATCCGGGGTTGATTGTCTGAGTGTTTGCTAGGGCAGAAAACGCACGGATTCGTGCGTCGATATACCAAAGGGTAGCTTCGACAGAATGACGGCTTACTGGGGCGATCGGTCGGTCGGGCCTGGGCTCGGGAGCGTTTGGACCCGAGCGATGGAGCACCGAAGGGTGGCTTCGGTCGGTTGGCAGGTCCTTAGATCTGCAGAGACGAGAGAGCTCGTCAGGGGGTCGGACCTTGGTTCCAACCAAGTTCCCTTCAATGCTTAAGTCAGCACTTGTCTGAAGGATGCTTGGTGGGATCAAGTATGGTTCACGGAGAGACCAATACACGAGACCTTGGGCCGAGCTATGGAGGAGAAATATAAGGTGGAAGAAAAGGTCTCGAGAGGTGAAGTACCTAAGATCTGAGTATTTAGGATTCGATCCTTTGGCGTTTCGTCTTGTCATCCTCTTATATGAGTTTGCTTGTCAACACCTTTATGGCGTCTTGTCATCTCGCCCTTCCTACCCGTCCTCTTTGATGGTCTCTTCAAGGGGTCCGAAGGCAGTCGTGATGGCACATTGACTGGCATTCAAGGCGAACGCGATCTTGAAAGCGGTTTCCTCAATCGTAGAGAGTCAGCAGTTCCCTGACGTGGGCTTTCGGCCTCCGTGATTCGATACGCTTGTGGGGTCTTAAGGTTTGGGCTTAACCCCCACCTGGGTCGTGAGCTTGGCCCGCTCCGTTCTGGGGGGGGGTTGTATCACAAAAAATGGTTTAATGGATATGGTTAGTGCGATAAGTATGAATGTC
The DNA here is from genome assembly GCA_030789695.1 of Scilla litardierei. Classification (NCBI taxonomy): domain Eukaryota; kingdom Viridiplantae; phylum Streptophyta; class Magnoliopsida; order Asparagales; family Asparagaceae; genus Scilla; species Scilla litardierei. Next base: position 665,256,399 of record CM061142.1, on the reverse strand, counting down.
TCTACAAATTCTTCCTCATATAATCCAGCATTAAATGCAGTAATGTAGACATGATGAGCAAGTTCATTCATTGTAACTTAGAAATATGAATGTCTCTACACATTGCTCTTTCATAAACAATGTCCATTAATTCATAACATTTAAACAAATGTCTCGGGTTTTATTCCAATAACAAATAACACCAAAACGTAAATGTCTCAAAAAATATCTCAAACAACGATGCATATATCCTAATCAATAAAACATCACCCAAGTCATGGTGGCCATCGGCCCGGTCAGGCCTGGGCCCAGTCGGTCCGTTTAACCTGCTAACCCGGGCCGGGCCAGCCCGGCCCGGCCCGGTGACCGTCCAAGAGTCAAAAGCTCGGCCCGAGGCTTGGGCCGGGCGGGCCTTAAAATTTTAAAAAATAAAAAATTGAATAAAAATTCCAAAATTCTTAAAAATTTTAAAAATTCTAAGAAATTCTAAAAAATATTTACACATAGTATTGAAAAATTTAAAGAAAGATAGTTTTATAAAACATAGTATTTTATAAAAAATTACAAATTGATAGTCTTTTGTAAATTGTAAGTAAATAGAAATTTTATAAATGAGAACAAATTAACTTATTTTACTGCTAAATAGATACAGTACTGCCATTGGACAGAATGTATTTAAGCTCGAAATTCTCGAAGGTCCCGGGTTAAAAATTTTAAATTTATCAATTAAATTTTTTTGAGAGGGGGCTTAAGTCGGCCAGCCTTACCTTTCATACAACGACAAAAGAAGAACTATAATACAAATATGAAAATGATAATACAGTGAAGAAATGAAAATCACTCATTTTGTGTCTCTTCTTCGTCGGAATCTTCGAAAAGGTCCTTTTTTATCATGCGAGCGGTTTTCAGCATGGAACCAATCCTTTGCACAAACTACAACTTCAACTATGTCTTCCTTCAGCATTAATTGACTTCTTGTTGCTCAAAACATGACCACCTGCACTAAAAGCAGACTCTGAAGCAACAATAGATATATGAACATCTAACAAATCACGAGCCATGATGGAAACAATTGGATAAACTGATTCATACCCTTTCCACCAGGCAAGAGTATCAAAATTCTTATCGTCCATTTTTGCCTAAGTAAAAGGAAACAGATTTGCTAAATATTGAGACAGTTCAGTATAAGAACTATCTGACTCTACTGTTTTTTGTTTCTTCTTCCCTAAACTCTGTTGGATCCTACTCGAAAAAGAAGTAGTAATAGCAGGCACAGAAGAAGTATGTGCAGACCTACCAAAGCTAGTCTCATAAGTTGCAAAAAAAAGTTCTTAAGCTATTCTTAAATGTAACTACATGTTCAGCATATGGAAATCTCATGTTTTCATAATACATTTCTAATAACCCAATTACAACCTTATCTTTTAATATGTGGATCAAAAACTTTAGATAAAGAGTAAAGCATATGCATATGATTCCAATACTTAGTTTTATTTCCATGGCTTCTATCAAAGGAATAAGAGCAGTGTTTTGTTGCACATGGTCTCTATGCTTAGCTAAAACTTCGAAAATAAAACTAATTGTTCTAATCTTAAAACTAATGTTGGGTAGTACACCCCTAAAAGTTCATTTGTAGCGGTAAAAAATATCTCAAAAAGCACGAAGATGATCTACAGTTATTCACTCGTTTTCACTAATTCATACGCTGGGTCATATGATATGTATGTAATTGCAAAATCAGTAAGCAGATATCTATTCTTAATCATGGAACACATCATTATATAAGTTGAATTCCACCTATATTGAACATCAAATTAAAGGCTATGTACGGTCTTTGGCTAGTACGACACAATTGTTTGTACTGTTGTCGCCTAGTTCTAGAAGTATGTGTATATATCATGTGGTTCCTAATTTTATCTAAATAAATCGAAGAAGTTTTAAGTCCATCGTGAACTATCAAGTTCAAGAAGTGACATGCACATCTTTGATGAAACAACAACACATCCATATATGGGTTCAAATTTCTTTTTAAACATCTAATTGCACTATTGTTACTCGAGGCATTATCAAAAGTAAATGAATTTTTTTCCAGAAATATTAAAATTATGAATAACAGACATATCACAGAAGAAATAACACCCCCGATATGAGCATGCTTTATCATTCTAAATCCTATAATCATCTTATTAAGCATGTAATCATTATCTACATAATGCGATGTAACACATAAATAGGCAGCTCTCCATTTTTTGTCCAAATGTCTGAAGTTAAATCTATTCTAGAATTTAAGCTAGTAAAAGTTTCCAACAATTTTGCTTTCCCAGCTTGAAAAGCTGACGTAACATCTCTTCGAAGATTGTTTCTAGGCACTCTTCTAAATGCAGGGTGTAACGACCCGCTCTCAGGGGGCAATTACTTATTTGATATAATCGTAGGTCTGCAGTTAACCAGTGACAACAACATAGCCACGACGCAAAGATGTATAAAAATACTCAAATATATGTCTCAATTATTACAATCCATCACAGACGTACAATATGCTCCAATAGCTCACACAGAGATAAAGAAGTACATATGGAAATACATCCCGACTCGAACTCTAAAATCTGTAGCTTCTGAATCAAACTCTGACTCATTGAACTCATGAGCCTCTATGTCAACCTATGCGTCGTCTACGGTGCCACGAAGTATAGAACCATAGATAATTAATATCAATTCTAAAAATAGAAATAAAAGCAGTGTACAAGTATAAAAAAGACTAAGCAAGGAAACATGCTAAAGAAATAGTTACAGACAAGGGCGATAGGTAAAGTAAATGCAGTCATGTATACAAGTGCGATAAATAAAGTACGGGTGGCTACACAAGTGTGGTAAGTAACGTGCATGTAATGCATAAAGTAAAGGTGACTGTGCAAGCAATAACTATACTAGAACCACGTGACTCAAGTAGGAGAGTATGATATGCAACCATTGAGTTCATCTCTTACCTGGGTGTGCTTTACCCAGACGAGGCCGACACAGGCAACAGGAGGGGTTTACCGACACCGACAACATGTAAGGTTTTGACAACACAGGCAACATGATAGGTTTTGCCTACACAGGCATCTATGTTTGCCGACACAGGCAACATGTTATGTTTACCGACACACGTAGCATGTAGATGAACTCCAGTCACTCCTACACTCTCTCAACTATGAGTTATCACAAACCCAGTATATGTTTATTACAAGATGTTCCATAAGATATTCCACATTCCACAAGATATTTCACAAGATGTTCCACAAGATATTCCACAAGGTATTCCATAAGATATTCCACAAGATGTACTACATGATATTCCATCGGATAATTGTTGAGTCATTGAGCCGGCACTCGAGATGACTCGACCGATGGATGATTAATGCCCACGAGGCCCACAAGAGAAGCCCGACATCGACTCAGTCAAAGCCCATTGACCAGTCGACCATTGCATTCCCCGCACTCGAATGTGGGATTAAAGACAGGCTCGTAATTCGCGGAAACGTGTATAACATTTACTCCTATTAAATGGGGAAGATCGTGGCCCATAATGGGAAACCGTTATCTCCCCAAAGTCTCCAAAAGGACCCTGAATGCCTATAAATACATGGAAGGGTCCCATCTTCAAGGTACAAGATCTAAGCATGGAACTCTACTTTATCAGATGATATTTCTTATACTTTAGAGCTTGCACCACCAGTCCTGAGACGAAATTCTGTGGGTCGATCTCAGCTGCACCAAGCTCCCTCTCTTCCTTAAGTTTCAATACTATCTTAAGCATCGGAGGAGATTTGGGTCAAAACCCAGATCCGACCCCCTAACGTATCTCTGTGGTATAGATCGACGAGTCTCCATCTCTAGCAAGGGTCGTTCTTGAGCTCCCCAACATCGAGCGACCGATGTACAAGCTAATCGAGGGCCAATCGAGCACCGAGTCATCATCTACCATCATCATTCGACCCAGGTTCTTCCAACCTTGGGTCCCAATTCATCCGCTGACAAGGCTCTGACTCATTACGAAGAGCTCACGTCAGCTTGACAACTATCTCGGTCAATTTTGGTCTTAACAGTTTGGCACTGTCTGTGGAAAATGTTAACCAGCTCGACATCCCGAAGCAATTGAAAAGATATGTCGGCTAAACCCAGCAAGGTTGTACTGATCGAAGGTCCGAAGGAGAAGAAAAAAGCGAACAGCGTCCTGGTGGAGGATGTCGTGGACTCCATATCGCCATCACAACGACCAGCAAGGATCCCCAAGGAACCTAAGGTGACCCGAAAGGAGTTCACCCAGTTCACTGAGTAGGCCAACAGGAGTCTCTGTGTTTTGGCAACCTTGATACGCCAAAACATGGGGAAGCCATCGCTCTTGAATGAGTCGTTGTCGACTCTAAACCCGGCCCTGACACCAACTGAAGGCGCGGCCTTCCTACGAGATCAAGGGGATCTAAGAGCAAACCAACTGAAGGTCGATCCGCACAACACAACCCCTTGTTTCACCAATACGGTGGAATGTGGGCCAACAATCGGGCCTTCGTTCTCCAGGGGAACACACCCGCTCCAATTACCGGGAAGCAACCTGCAACATCCTGAATCAGGTAATGTACGGGGCCCTGAGATATAACCCTCTTAACCCTGCAGGTGGATTTGGAAGGAGGAAGAAAATCCCAAACTGATCCTCGGAAGCCAATTACGTGAAAGCCAGAGAGGGAGGATCTATACTCGTCCGATCCACGATTCGGAAAACCCCGCTGAGGGAGAATATCATCTCTGCTCCTCCTCTCCCGAAGTTCAAGCTCCCTGCCCCCACCAGCTTATGATGGCATAGGCGACCCGTGGTCGCACATTCACAAGTATCAGAATGTCATGCTGCTTCACGGTGCTGATGAGCCATACCTTTGTAGAGCCTTCCATGCGACCATATTCAAGAGGGCAGAAAGCTGGTATGAACTATGAAGTTCTACCCATGGCTGCATCGGGTCATTCGATGAATTGGCAGAGATATTCTGCAAGAAATTCGTCACAGGACGATGTCCTAAAAGAAGTCATCCCACCTCTTCTCGCTCAAACAGAATGAGAATGAGTCAATTCGAGCCTTCGTCTAAAGATTCAACGACGAGAGGCTCGATGTAGAAGAGACGTCGATGTGACTGTCATATCAGCGCTCACTCAGGCGGTCCAGAATAAACACATATGAAGGGTCCTCCACCAGTTCCCACTACCGTTGCAGAAATGCTCAACATAACGGATCGGTTCACTGTCTCTGAAGAAGTGGAGGAACCAACCGGAACAGGTACGAAAGGCACTCCCTCCCGCTGCGGAGACACAAGGCGAGAGAAACCAACTCTGGGAACCCCTCGACAGGAGTCTCAAGACAAAAGACCTAGAGAGAGGAGCCCTCAAAGCAAGGAGCGCCCTACCTATGCTATGACGGTCGCTTCTTTGACGGAGGTCCTTGCTTACGCCCCATGAGAGGAGTAGATCCAAGAGACATCGAAGAAGAAAAAATATGATAAGAGCGACGACCTCATATTCTGCAAGTACTACAATGACTATGGGCACGATACCAATGACTATTGGACTCTTAAAAAAAGATCGAGCACTGGTCAAGCGAGGACACCCCCAAAAACCGGTTAACGATCAACTTAGCAAGGAGGGATCCTCGAAGCAGAAGGGAAAGATGACGGGGTTGCCTGTCACCAAGGTGATCGACTAGCAAGCTGTCTAAGCTCAATATCAGATAAAAAGGCGTAGGACAACATCAGCTCCGACGAAGTTCAGAAACATCTGTATGCCTTTTATTTTTGTCATTCCTTTCAATAAAGCATGTCTTATTCATCAAATAAAGTTTTGTTTCCTTAAGCCTTCATGAATCCTACAAAAACAATCCCATCAAAACTCCCCACTAAGAGGACCCAATCCTCAAGAGGCCTGGATAAACTGAATTCATATTGATGAAATCCGTGCGAATGACATCTAAGGGTCATCAGCCATAAGTCGAATGGGCCACCCCTTCACTACTGAATGACTCGCCTAAGGGTCGTCAGCCATAAGTCGATGGGGCCACCCCTTCGCTACTGAACGACTCTCCTAAAAAAGGTCGTCAGCCATAAGCCAAAGGGGCCACCCCTATGCTACTGAACGACTCGCCTAAGGGTCGTCAGTGTTAGTTCTTGGGTCCAAGACTACCGTTGTTTTGATGATGATCAATACATTATGTTAGTGTGCTAATCAATCTTATGTTTTAGTCTCAGTTTATCTTAATGATTATATTTTGATGAGACAAGGCATAATGCTTGGAGGATATTACAAGGGATATCTTATAGACCTCCAAGAATGATGGAGTGCTCAAGCTTGGATGAAGTCACGTAGATCTTTTAATGAAGCCAAAGCTTGGAGCATGATGACGGATGGACATCTAGAGGAGTAATGACAAAGCTTGGAGCTTGATGAAGGGAAGCTCATCAAGGGGTGCCAAAGCTTGGAGATGATTGGGAGCATCAAGGTATCATGTTCTTGAAGACTTAGACTCTAGGAGATGCAATATGTAATCCATGTAATTTATATTACTTGCATTTCTTTTCTTTTTTTGAGTCTAGGATTATTGTAATGCCTTGATAGATGGTCTACTTATTCATGCATATGCATTTAACCATCTCAGTGAGACTTAGGATTATCATAGAATCCAATCCAATAGGTTCATCTTGCCTAAAGACTCAATTGGAGTCTCTAGCTCTCCAACAGTCGCTTGATGAAGGTCTTATAGTCGATTAGGTGATTCTCGTCCCCTGTCGAGCCTTCTACCGTCTACTGTTGTACATTGCTCAAGTCAACATTTTATTGACTCGTACTTGAGCTTTTGGAACAGTAAACTGACGGTCATTTTACAGTCGCCTGTCTTCCAATAGTTGCCTGTGAATTGTTGTACAGTCCTTTATGCGCAACTTGCATGGTCTGGGCTTCATCCCAATTTACAAGTCAGTCGACTATTTCAGTTTTTACAGTCGCATGTCCATTTGACAGTCGCATGTATACTGGACATCAGTTGCATGTCTTCAAACAGTGCATAAGTTGTATCTCTCTGTTTATTTTCATCCCCTGTAGCAGTCGCCCGCTGAAGGATTTACAGGCGCATATCCTGTATACAGTCGACTGTATAGTCGTCATCAGTCAACTGTCCTGGCTCAAATTTTATCTGTTGGATATTTTCTAGCCATTGAACAGTCGACTGTCTGTGCCGTACACTGCCAAATCTAGCCGTTGCAGATTTCTTCCCTTTGGGTTTTTGGCTGGTTTTATGGGGTCTTCTTGGCTTCCTATATATAGGAGATGGCTTAGTTCATTTATAACTCTTGGTTGATATTGAATATCTTTGAGAATCAATAGCCACTCCTAATCTCTCCCATTTCCCTCGCATGAGCACATTCCTCTTCATGCATTGAAGCTAGCTCATATGGAAATTCTCCAAGGGATCTAATTCTCATTCCGTTTCTTGGAGAACATCTTTCTTCTCTTCGTTTCATACACTCAAGTGAGAAGTGGTAGGATTCATTCCTAGAAGAGAGGAAGATCATCAAGTGTATTCAAAGCCTCATCTCAAGCACTTGAGTTTCACTTGCATGCCTTCTTCTTCACATTGGTAAGATCATACCAAGCCATCGGTAAGTGTTATTTCATTTCACCGTTGTGATACCCCTAATTCTCTTTGTGGGAATTAGTTACTCTCTTTGTGGGAGTTACTCTCTTTGTAACGGCCAGTATTTTAGGCGTGTTTTCGATTGTGCGTACCGGTATTTTTTTCAGTCATTCGGATAACTTTTTGTACGTACGTGTCGACGCAAGCGCGTCTCTGTTTCCGTTTTTACCGTGTCGTCATTAATTACCATTAAGTTTAACTAAAATAATTTAACTTAATTATCGTGCTAATTACCAATTGATAATCACTTTAATTATTACACTAATTACATTATTTCATAATTACGTTATCTTACTAATTATAACTTGCTAATCACTTTTAGCTTTTACTAATTACTTATTTATTTTACCAATTACATTTAATTTTACTTAATTACTTAATTAATTTAACCTCCTATCTTAACAACTTATGATTCATGTTTCAAAATTTAAAGGAAAAAAATGTTAAGGAAGAGAAACATGTTTGTTAACCAGGTTCCTTCCCCCTACCAATTAGTCAAAATCCTCATTAATTCCCATCACCTAATCTAATTTGACTGTCCACTGCTAAATCCCCTAAAGAACTGGCAATTTTCTCTCCTCTACAAAACGAATCATTCCAAATCGTTTCCCAAACAAAAATCGAAGCTGAAATTTTAACAGAGGAATTTCAGATCCATACCCATTCACAGATTCTACAAGACATCAAACCCCAATTCTGATCTTCCTCTCCTCTACCAACCAACTCAAATCAGAAAACAAAAACCCATTCATCCATCAAAACAAAATCAAACCAGATCTGAAATTAGGATTTCAGATTTCAAAAACCCACACAAACCAAACTGAAGTTACAATTTCAGATTCAAAATAACCCCAAACCTCCTTCATCTTCTTCCTCCTCCCTCTCCCTCTCCTAGGCCGGCCACCCACCTCAACCCACGCGTTGCCTCATCGCCGGAAAACGCCGCCCTTCGCCAGAAAACGCGGCCCTCTGCCGCCCAGGAAGCCGCCGTCGTCAGCCCCTCCTCTCTCGCAGGTGAGAAGACCCCTCCCCTTTTGATTTTCGCAGAGCCCTTCATTTGCTTGGCTGTCGAACTTAAGAGCACAAAAAAAAGAAAAGAAACTTGTAGATGGCAGTAGCTGAGAGAAAGAGAGGGAGACATGATTAATAAAGGAGGAGAGTGTTAAAAGAGGAGTGTGAATGAATACAAATAAAGAAAGGTGACAGCTAGCCTTATTAATAGAATGATATTAAGTAAATGAAAGAGAGAAAAGGACAGAGATGTAGGAGGGTACTAAAATGAATAAAAAAATTGAATGGTGACAGCCTTAGTTAAAGAAAGAGGGGGGAGAGAGAGTTAGGGTATTAGAATAATGTTGAGTAGGTAGTGTTATTAATATGATGTTAACATAATGATAACCATGTAATTAACTAAATATTGGGTTAGCATTAATGCGATTGTTAATATTAGTTAACTAGTTAGTATTAAATTTTAATAGCTTGTTATTTGTTATTAGATATGTCAGAATAAAATGAGGCGTATAATATTAGTGTAACACAATATAAACATCACCCTAGCCAGAGAACCAGATAAAATTAGACGAACCCACTTTAAGGATTAACTTGATATTTTGACTATCTCGCAATAAATCTAATTTGGTGATTTGTTTAACTAAAACATAGAACCACTATCATTGTAATGAAGTACCCGTCGAGACGAACCCAACGGCACCAAAATCACCGAAATCAGGCAAGTATACGATTTATAATGAATTTTCGAAGTTGGATGTTAAATTGGTCTTTTGTATGTACAGTTGCATAACTTAGAATCAACACATGAAATGACGCGTGATATTACCAACATGACATCCGTGGCTAAAAATGTGATCCAACGGCATATAACTTGATATAACTTAGTTTAGAACAATAACAAGAAAAATCAACTTTCTGTTCGTTTTCGTTAAAATCTCATGTTCACCCTTTTTGCTTAATTTATTGCGAATGTTGTTTTCAATACTCTTGTAACATAGGAAATGCTGCACGGAAATAAATGATCATGTTATTTAATTGCTGCAAGGACACCACCCGTATGCGGTGGGTTAGCGCCAATCACGGTAAGCCCCCGTGAGAAGAACGACTCACTCATCACGACCTAAAGGCGAGAACCCTATTATAGACATGAAATGCTAGCATACATGAAATGCTAAACTTGCAACCTAAAATTGTTATCTCAGTTGAATTGATATGCTAATGAACCAAAGAAAAGATTTACTTTACTTGTTAAACTGCTTAGAACTGCATGATAGGATGTTTTTTTACTCTATTTCAGCTTGTTTAATCATGTTTTCGCTATCTCATTTAAATGATTAATGCCTCTTAAATTCAGTATAAATTTGTATATATCTTGCCTCGGGTTTCTAACCTTTACTTGCAGACCCTTGCTGACATACATTCATGTTGTTTGGATGTATGTCAGATCCCGAGCCTGAGTACCAGGAGGTTCCTTACGAGAAACCTGACTTGGAGAGTCAGGAGGTTGACGTAGACGCCGAGTCTTTCCCTGCAGAGGACTAGTGGAATTTTTTGCTGCTGCTTATTTTTAGTTTGCTTTCAATTATTGGTGAGTGTACGTTTTTACTTTGGCCCAGCTGGGGCTTGTTGTTGTATTTCGTGTGGACATTTATTATTTCTCGTTGTGGCTTGTAATGTATGAATACTTTTATCGTTCTGAAAAGCATGCAAAGGACCTCCCATGTGTATACGCTTATTGAGCTCGAGCTTCACCGCTCCAGTTCAAGCGGACCTCAATAACCCTCTCGCTTTTGTCGTATTTTGGGAAACGGGACGTTACAGGTTTTAGTGGTGGCCCATGCAGGTCCTCTCTTTGTATTTGCGAATTCAGAACAATGAGAATATTTTTCATTAGCCAGACATCAAGAGAAATCATGTACACGAGATTAACTCGGCTTTTCTTATCTCAGTATGGCTGAGTGACGAAACACCTGACAAGGATCCGAATCTACTGGAGGCGGAGAGGACGACATCCGCCAGATGCTTGGAGTTATGAGGGAAATGCTGGAGGTTCAGCACCATCTGATCCAGCAGGCTGCACCAGTTGCTCCACCATCTCGCTATGAGCCTGGAGCCAAGTAGTTCCGAGAGATGCATCCGACGAACTTCTCTAGACACGAGGGCCCACTAGCGGCCGAGGAATGGCTTCGCAACACTGCGGATAACTTGGGCCTTGCCCGAGTCAATCCAAACGAGTGTGTAGAACTCTCCAAGAAACAACTGACAGATAATGACCGTCACTGGTGGGATGCTGAAGAGGCTAGGCTGACCAAGCCGATTCCTTGAACTATTTTCCGTCAGAGGTTTGACGCCCAGTACTTCCCGAAGGCTACAAAGAGAGAGATGCAGCAGTGCTTCATCAACCTGGAGCAGGGCACCAGGACAGTCGACGAGTATGAGGCCGAATTTACCATGCTGAGTCGATTCGCCCCTTCTCTGGTAGCAGACGAGGAGGACTGTGCACACCGCTTTCTACAGGGCTTGGACCTAGACATACAGAGTGTGTTGTCTGGAAACACCTTTACCACTCATGAGCAAGTCTTGGTAGCTGCGAAGAAGCACGAGCAGATAGCTTATCAGAAGAAGGCACGCCAGGCGGGCAAACGCCCGATGGAGCTGCTGAGGAGTGCACCTAGGCCTGGTTTTCGTCCTGTTCAGACCACATAGTTCAAAAGGCCAGCTGCACCTGTCCCCAACCGAGTAGAGCTGACTTGCCATTTCTGCGGCAATCTTGGTCATTTGAAGAAAGACTGTAGGAGGATGCTGAACCAGTGTTTGATCTGCAGATCGCCTACTCATGCTGCAAAGGATTGCACCCGCGGTTCTTGACCAGTACCTGCTGCAGTACCTGGACCAACTCAGCGGATCGTACCTATGCCTGGACAGCGAGGACCACCTCTAGTTCCACAGGATCGAGCCTTTCAGCAGGCCAATCCGCCTAAGCGCCGAGCTTTCACTATGACAGCCGTTAAGGCTGAAGCTGAGGACGACGTGATTGCAGGTAATCTCTAGACTAGTCTTCCTTATTTATGCATTATATTTGATTAGTTAGATCCATGTTAATCTAGTTGTATGTTACCCTTAGGTGTCATCTTAGTTTCATCTCACCCGGCCTTGACCCTGTTCGATTCTGGAGCTTCCATGTGCATCCTATCTCGGAAGTTCGTAGTCGAACACTCGATACCCACCTATACACTTCCCAAGTGTTGGAATATTACAACGGGGAATGGTGTAGTGAAGGTTGCACTAAGATGTAGACCATGCCCGTTGGTGGTTATTGGACACGAACTATATGCCGACTTCATTGTCCATGACCTACCCAACTTTAATGCTATTCTCGGCATTGACTGGTTAGGAGCTTTATGCCACGATCGACTGTCACCAGAAGAAAGTGGTATTCAAAATTCCTGACACCCAGTGTTCGAGTTTGTCAGCGGAGGACGTTCTCTTGGACCTGTCAAGTTCTGAGCCAGCCGTACCGATTGACCATTGCATCTATGATGGCCGATCCAGAGAAGCCTGTAGTAGTGAGGGATTTCGAAGACGTCTTCCCTGAAGATATTTCTGGATTGCCGTCCGATCGAGCGTTGGAGTTCGGCATCGATCTTATGCCAGGATCTCAACCAATTTCGAAGTCGTCGTACCGTATGGCTCCTGCAGAGTTGGAAGAGCTGAGGAAGCAATTGGATGAGCTACTACAGAAGAGTTTCATTCATCCCAGCATATCTCCCTGGGGTGCACCCGTCTTGCTGGTGAAGAAGAAAGATGGCTAGATGTCACGACCCGCTTCCTTAAAATGGAGGCGAGACGTGAAAAGGTCCGCACGAGAGTGGAGCCGTGAAGCCCCAAACCCGACAAGCGTCAATAAAACATAAGCAAGTCCATGTAACCACAACGGAACAACAATAATAACACAAGGAGAGACTGAAATAAAATCTCACATCTCATAATTGTCCAACATGAAAATAAGTCCAACATCCAGAAAAGCCACCAGGCTAAAAGAAAGAGTCCAAAGGCCCAGAACAAGGCCAACAAAAGCAACAACATAACAAAGTATAGGTGCCACGCACCGATAACAAAACAACTATCTAAACAAAGGTAAAACACAACGAAGACACTAGGACTGGTCCCCAGTGTCCACGTACTCCCCGTCAAACACAAGCTCGGGCTCGGCATCAGCAAACACCTCGTCCTCAACAAGGTACTCAGGCTCAGGATCTAACATGTGTCACCCAAAAGAGTAAAGGGGCACATGTCAGCAAGTCTAAAAGACTTGGGCAAGGAAACTGAAAGTAAGGCTCTAGCAACCTAGCAGTTATAGTATGCATGACATGGCAGTTATAACATGAGTGCACAAACAGGACATGGCAAGACAATTTGTACAAGAGAACAATTATCGGGACAAGACAAGAGTAGCCAAGCTACTATCAATCTCAATCAATTCACGTTTCACTGTTGTTTGTAGATGTTTACGTCTTACAGCTGAATGGTTTCACATTCACGCTGATTGTCCGCTTAACACTACCCCAAAACCCAGAGTTTACGCCTTACCACTGCAGTTGCTGATCGGGCAGACTCCCAGTTGATTGGCCGCTTAACTCTTACCCCCAATACCCACAAGTAATCGAGCCAGGGTCCCCGCACATGAGCTCAGTAAATGAGCCGGGGTTGCCCCACACAGGAGCTCGCATTCTATATCACGATTCATAAACAATTGGCGTAGGGGTGCACCTAGCCGGAAACAAGCAATTCGGGCATTGGCTATCAACCAACACATGGCCCGCTTCTGGAACACGAGCCAGGAACACAAGCATTGTAGCGAAGCTACGCAATCACAGAAACACTTAAAGAATGCAATGACATGACAATTAATTCGCGTACCGTTAATGGAAAGTAAACATGACATGGTAATTGTGCAACATGATATATGTCGGAACTAGCTTCGTTGTCAAGCTAATTCCCCAATTTGCACCTAGGCGAGTATCATTTCGTCGCCTAGCCTCTTTTACGCCTACAACAAGCAAAATGGCCTAAAACATGGCCTAAACCCTAAGTGGCAAGTTTCACTTGCCTAGCACCGGGGATGACGATCACGAAGGTTCGTCTCGCAGATGCTAATCTACGGGGGAAATCGCTGTTTTGGGGAAACAATCATCAAACAACATGAAATTTCATTAGGGTTTCATAAAAATACAAATAGGTTATGAAAACATCGAGAGATCGATTTCTTACCGAAAGGAAGCGGAAGAAACACTCCGGAGAACCTAGGGACCAGATCTGGAAACGAATGGAGAAGTTTGGAGAATTAGGGTTTTGGGGGATTTTGGGGATTTGATGGAGATTTGGGGAAGATGAGAGGTAGAATGAGTGGAGGGTGAGTTTGGATGATGGATCTTGGGTTTGGGATGAAGGAATGAAGGCTTGAGGTAGAAGGGGGCTCAATGGGGGAGATTTTAGGGTTTTAGGTCAAGTGGGGGAAGAAGAAAACGTTTGGGAGGGGTATAAATAGGTTGGGCTGGCGGCTGCCCAGAAATTAGGGTTTTTACACAGATTAGTCGGTCAAAGAGCTACCATTGACCGACTAGTTTGGCAACTAGTCGGTCGGTCGACCAACGCAGACCGACTAAGTGTAAACAGTAACTTCTGAACGAAAATAGGATTTAGAATTAGTCGGTCGATGAACAAATACTGACCGACTAGTTTAACATCTAGTCGGTCGATGCACGTTCTTAGATCGACTAAGAGTGAACAGTATTGATACCAAAAATAAGTTGAAGAGTTAGTCGGTTAAAGAAGCATTGCTGACCGACTAGTTTGCAACCTAGTCGGTCAACCAACGTTCTTAGACCGACTAACGATAAACAGTAACTCTTGAATAATTTAGAAAGCCAACTAGTCGGTCCAAGAAGGATTGCCGACCGACTGGATCGTCATCTAGTCGGTCGGTGCCCCTTCTTATATCGGCTAACGTGCACCAAAAGTTCCGATACGGAGCGCGGAGCTCCGGGATCGATTCCTAAGACTCCTAGGCTTGATGTAATAGTAAGATACGACCGTTATGAAGCCCGTCACGAATGACTTGCTTCGAAATCGACGATCCTAAGGAAGAAACGAGAAAACACGACGAAACGATCGAAAATGAAAGTTACGGAGACGAAAACCACACATGAGGAGAAAATCCACCAAAACATATATTATAATATAAAAAATCCAGATACATGAAAAGCAGTCGTTACATCCTCCCCAACTTAAGAAAAATTCCGTCCTCGGAATTTCCGAATACTCACGAGTCCGGAAACAAAAGTGGGAAACGCTCTCGCATCTCGTCCTCATTCTCCCAAGTAGACTCTCCAGGTGAGCCGTGTCGCCACATCACCCTCACAAGATTGACAATCTTGTTTCGAAGCGATTTCTGACGCCTGTCTAGAATCTGCACTGGATGCTGGTCATACATCATATCGGGGCGAACGGTAATCTCCGAAAAATCCACAGCATGAGATGGATCGCTAATGTATCGACGAAGCTGCGACACATGGAAAACATTGTGAACTCCTTCCAAAGATGGCGGCAAGGCCAAGCGATAAGCTACTTCGCCAACCCTCTCCAAAATGTCAAACGGTCCAATGTATCGCAGGCTCAACTTCCCTCGCTTTCCGAAACGAATCACACCACGATTCGGGGAAATCTTCAAGAACACATGGTCGCCTGGCTGAAACTCCAAAGGACGACGTTTAGCATCCGCCCAATGCTTAAAATGGTCCTGAGCAATTCTCAACCTCTCCCGAATATTCCTGACGATATCCATGGCCTCCACAATCATCTCAGGCCCCAACAACTCCCGATCACCAACGTCATCCCAACTCAATGGCGATCGACATTTCCTCCCATATAGAGCGACGAAAGGCGCCATGCCAATACTCGCCTGGAAGCTGTTGTTGTAAGAGAACTCCACCAAATGCAGATGGTCCTCCCACGAACCCTTGAAATCCAACATGCACGCCCTCAGCATGTCTTCCAAAATCTGAATCGTCCTCTCGGACTGGCCATCCGTCTGCGGATGGTACGCCGTGCTGAAACTCAGACGCGTACCCAAGCTCTTCTGCAAACTCTGCCAGAACTGAGATGTGAACCTCGTGTCTCTGTCCGACACGATACTCACGGGGACTCCATGAAGTCACACGACCTCCTGCACGATTCACGTTACACCACTATCCAAACTGGGAAAAGGAAATAAAAACAGAGAGTAAAAGAATTTTACCTCCATATATCTCCTCGCCAGCGCCTCAGTGGACTGTCCCACTCGGAACGGAATAAAGTGCGCAGATTTGGTCAATCGATCTACGATCACCCAAATCACGTCATTCTGCTTCGGACTCCGAGGTAGTCCAGTAACGAAATCCATAGTGATGTGTTGCCATTTCCACTCCGGAATCGGAAGCGGTTGTAGCAACCCGGCCGCACGCTGATGCTCCGCCTTCACTTGCTGGCAAACCAAGCACTTGGCTACACTCCGAGCCACACTTCTCTTCATACCATGCCACCAATAATTCAGACGAAGATCCTGGTACATCTTGGTGCCACCAGGATGCACAGAATACGGCGAACTGTGTGCCTCCACCATCAACTCCTCTCTGATATCCCCAGCTGGCACACACAACCTGGCTCCAAACCTCAGCGAGCCATCCTCATGAATCAAAAAGTCAGTCCGCAGACCGGCTTCCACCTGCTCCCGAATCTTCACCAGCTTCGGATCCTCAGCCTGGCCAGCCTTAATCCGATCCACGATCGTCGACTGTACCTGCATGTACATCAACGAAGAAGCCTCCCCGGGAAGAACAATCTCCACTCCAGACTCGCAAAAATCCTGCTGCAATCTCCACTGCGAGGTCAAAATCATCACCGCGGGAAGCCTACTCAGCGCATCAGAAACCACATTCACCTTGCCAGGGTGAAACTGCAAATCAATATCATAATCTGCCATAAGCTCCAACCATCGACGTTGTCGCATGTTGAGCTCCTTCTGAGTGAAAATGTACTTCAAGCTTTTGTGATCGGTGAAAATCTTCACTTTCTCACTCAGCAGGAAGTGCCTCCAAATCTTAAGAGCAAACACAACGGCAGCCAACTCCAAATCATGCGTCGGGTAATTCTTCTCATGAACCTTAAGCTGACGAGACGCATACGCCACAACGTGCCCATGCTGATGCAACACACAACCAAGACCCTTGCCAGAAGCTTCGCAAAAGATCTCAAATCCACCGCTGCGATCAGGCACAACAAGAATAGGGGCAGTCGTCAACCTCTCCTTCAGAACGCCAAAAGCATCCTCACAATCACCCGACCAAACAAAAGCAACATCCTTCCGCGTCAACCTGGTCATCAGCTCAGCAATACGAGAAAAGTCATTAATAAATCGTCGATAATAACCAGCAAGTCCAAGGAAACTCCGAATCTCAGACGCAGACGACGGAACAGGCTACTCCCTGATGGCCCTAATCTTCTCGGGATCCACTGAAATACCATCTCCAGTCACCACATGCCCGAGAAAAGCAACTCTATCCAGCCAAAACTCGCACTTCGAAAACTTAGCATACAAACGATGCTTCCTCAAAATCTCCAACACCGTCCTTAAGTGCGAGGCATGCTCTTCCTCCGACTTCGAATAGATCAGAATGTCGTCAATAAAGATAACGACAAACTTATCCAAAAAGTCGTAGAAAATCAGGTTCATCAGATTCATGAAAACTGCGGGCGCGTTAGTTACGCCGAAAGGCATAACCACGAACTCATAGTGTCCATACTTCGTCCTGAACGCTGTCTTCGGAACATCTCCCTTCTTCACCTTCAACTGATGGTAACCACTCCTCAAATCCAATTTAGAAAACACCCTCGAACCTCCAAGCTGATTAAAAATATCATCGATGCGAGGCAACGGGTATTTATTCTTAATGGTCACCGCATTCAACTCCCGATAGTCCACGCACATGCGACGCGAACCATCCTTCTTCTTCACCAGCAACACCGGTGCTCCCCACGGAGACACACTGGGATTGATATAACCCTTCTGCAAAAGCTCATCCAACTGCTTCCTCAATTCTTCCAACTCTGCAGGTGCCATACGATACGACGCCTTCGAAATCGGCTGCGCACCTGGAACAAGATCGATAGAAAATTCTAGGGCTCGATCAGGTGGCAAACCAGACATCTCCTCGGGGAAGACGTCGCCGAAATCACGCACCACAGCTGGACACTCCATCTCCATCTGCATAGCCATAACCTCCTCCGGCCTGGCCCGAAACCTGACAGGACCAAGCGAACTGCTACCACGACTGAACTCAAATATTGGATGTCCGGGAATCTCGAACACCACCTTCTTCCTTCGACAGTCGATCGTAGCATAGAAGCTCGCAAGCCAGTCCATCCCAAGAACTGCATCATAGTTGATGATGTCGTGGACAATGAAATCAGCGAAAAGCTCATGTCCACAGACCACCAACGAGCAAGAATTGCAACCACGATGCACCGAGACCACGCCATTCCCTGTAACGATATTCCAACTCTTGGGAAGAGGGGACGTCGACAAGGAATGCCTCTCCACGAAGCTCCGAGAAATAATACACATCGATGCACCAGAGTTAAAGAGGACTCGTGCAGGAAATGTGCAAACCAAAACCACACCTAACAAGCAATTAACAATCAAACCCTAGTCTAGCAAACAACCATGTTCAAGCAAACAACACAATCTAACATTCAAAACCAGCTATGAAAGTAACAGCTAGATTGAGGGTTACCTGCGATAACCTCATCCACAGCCTCGCTCTCCACAGCGGTCATCAGAAAAGCCTGCCTCCTCAGCGGAACAGCCTGCCGAAAAGCCTGCCCCTGCGGAACAAGAGCTGCTCCACGTCCAGCAGGAACAGACGATCGCTGCTGCAACGGCTGTGCTGCAACAGGTGCCCTCCGCAGCTGATTCGCATGCCGACAATCCTTCGCGACATGGGAAGCATCACCACAAACCAGACACTGGCCCAAAAACTTCCGACAATGATCCTTGATGTGGCCAGGCTTGCCGCAGAAATGGCAAGTCTTCAGAATAGGCCATCCTGGCCTCTTAAACTGAGCGGGCTGATTAGGCTTGAAACCAGGCCTAACCACCGCTCTGGCCTGCTCCATAGGCCTCTTCCCAGCACCAACAACAGACCCCCTCCTCTGACTCAAGTTCAGCTCATGCCTCCTAGCAGCGACCAGAACCTTCTGATAAGAGTCCAGATCGGAGGAAGACACAAAACTCTGGAGCTCCAAAGCAAGTCCCTGCAGGAACCTCTGAGCCCTCTCATCAGCATCCTGCACCATCTTCGGTGTGAACCGACTCAGCCTGGTGAACTCTTGGTGGTACTGGTCCACCGTCAAGCTCCCCTGCTTCAGATCAATGAAGCGCTGCAGCATCTCCTTCTTCGCAGCCTTCGGAAAGAATTCCTCATCAAACCTGGACTTAAAGGCAGCCCAAGCTATCGGCTCCACCAGCATCTTTTCTTCCGCATCCCACCAATTCCGAGCATTATCCTTGAGTTGCCTCCTCGCCAAATCAACCCATCCAGCCGGGGTGATCTTGGCCATCTTCAGATTGTCCTCGATGTTCCGAATCCACTCATCGGCAGCCAGAGGACCCTCAGACCCATCAAAATATGCGGGACCCAGCTCCCGAAATTGCTTCGCTCCTGGCTCAGAGCGAGGGGCATCCGGAAGAGCCCGGGCAGCTCGAGCAAGTGGAGCATTCTGGACTTGCAGGAGCACGCCCTGCTGCACTTGCATCATCTGGAGAATCATCCGCATCATCTCACCGTTGGTGGGTTCCCGCTCAGGCTCCTCATCATGAGGGGGTGCACCACTTCCCCCACCACGGGTGAAACGCCTTCCTGCCATCTAATGACACAGAAAACGAATCAGATTAGACTCATAGCTTATGACTCGGACGTCGAACTTAGTTTCTTGGACATTCTAATATTATTATCGCTATTCTGATAATCGCAGTTACAGAAGGACCTGCATGGGCCACCAACAAAACCTGTCACGACCCGCTTCCCTAAAATGGAGGCGAGACGTGAAAAGGTCCGCACGAGAGTGGAGCTGTGAAGCCCCAAACCCGATAAGCGTCAATAAAACATAAGCAGGTCCCTGTAACCACAACGGAACAACAATAATAACACAAGGAGAGACTGAAATAAAATCTCACATCTCATAATTGTCCAACATGAAAATAAGTCCAACATCCAGAAAAGCCACCAGTCTAAAAGAAAGAGTCCAAAGGCCCAGCACAAGGCCAACAAAAGCAACAACATAACAAAGTATAGGTGCCACGCACCGATAACAAAACAACTGTCTAAACAAAGGTAAAACACAACGAAGACACTAGGACTGGTACCCAGTGTCCACGTACTGCCCGTCAAACACAAGCTCAGGCTCGACGTCAGCAAACACCTCGTCCTCAACAAGGAATTCAGGCTCAGGATCTAACATGTGTCACCCAAAAGAGTAAATGGGCACATGTCAGCAAGTCTAAAAGACTTGGGCAAGGAAACTGAAAGTAAGGCTCTAGCAACCTAGCAGTTATAGTATGCATGACATGGCAGTTATAACATGAGTGCACAAACAAGACATGGCAAGACAATTTGTACAAGAGAACAATTATCGGGACAAGACAAGAGTAGCCAAGCTACTATCAATCTCAATCAATTCACGTTTCACTGTTGTTTGTAGATGTTTACGCCTTACAGCTGAATGGTTTCACATTCACGCTGATTGGCCGCTTAACACTACCCCAAAACCCAGAGTTTACGCCTTACCACTGCAGTTGCTGATCGGGCAGACTCCCAGTTGATTGGCCGCTTAACTCTTACCCCCAATACCCACAAGTAATCGAGCCAGGGTCCCCGCACATGAGCTCAGTAAATGAGCCGGGGTTACCCGCACAGGAGCTCGCATTCTATATCACGATTCATAAACAATTGGCATAGGGGTGCACCTAGCCGGAAACAAGCAATTCGGGCATTGGCTATCAACCAACACATGGCCCGCTTCTGGAACACGAGCCAGGAACACAAGCATTGTAGCGAAGCTACACAATCACAGAAACACTTAAAGAATGCAATGACATGACAATTAATTCGCGTACCGTTAATGGAAAGTAAACATGACATGGTAATTATGCAACATGATATATGTCGGAACTAGCTTCGTTGTCAAGCTAGTTCCCCAATTTACGCCTAGGCGAGTATCATTTCGTCGCCTAGCCTCTTTTACGCCTACAACAAGCAAAATGGCCTAAAACATGGCCTAAACCCTAAGTGGCAAGTTTCACTTGCCTAGCACCGGGGATGACGATCACGAAGGTTCGTCTCGCGGATGCTAATCTACGGGGGAAATCGCTGTTTTGGGAAAACAATTATCAAACAACATGAAATTTCATTAGGGTTTCATAAAAATACAAATAGGTTATGAAAACATTGAGAGATCGATTTCTTACCGAGAGGAAGCGGAAGAAACACTCCGGAGAACCTAGGGACCAGATCTGGAAACGAATGGAGAAGTTTGGAGAATTAGGGTTTTGGGGGATTTTGGGGATTTGATGGAGATTTGGGGAAGATGAGAGGTAGAATGAGTGGAGGGTGAGTTTGGATGATGGATCTTGGGTTTGGGATGAAGGAATGAAGGCTTGAGGTAGAAGGGGGCTCAATGGGGGAGATTTTAGGGTTTTAGGTCAAGTGGGGGAAGAAGAAAACGTTTGGGAGGGGTATAAATAGGTTGGGCTGGCGGCTGCCCAGAAATTAGGGGTTTTACACAGATTAGTCGGTCAAAGAGCTACCACTGACCGACTAGTTTGGCAACTAGTCGGTCGGTCGACCAACGCAGACCGACTAAGTGTAAACAGTAACTTCTGAACGAAAATAGGATTTAGAATTAGTCGGTCGATGAACAAATACTGACCGACTAGTTTAACATCTAGTCGGTCGATGCACGTTCTTAGACCGACTAAGAGTGAACAGTATTGATACCAAAAATAAGTTGAAGAGTTAGTCGGTTAAAGAAGCATTGCTGACCGA
Organism: Scilla litardierei; assembly: GCA_030789695.1. NCBI lineage: Eukaryota > Viridiplantae > Streptophyta > Magnoliopsida > Asparagales > Asparagaceae > Scilla > Scilla litardierei. The sequence goes on along the minus strand of CM061142.1, from coordinate 665,234,559 downwards.
CTAGTTTGCAACCTAGTCGGTCAACCAACGTTCTTAGACCGCCTAACAATAAACAGTAACTCTTGAATAATTTAGAAAGCCAATTAGTCGGTCCAAGAAGGATTGCCGACCGACTGGATCGTCATCTAGTCGGTCGGTGCCCCTTCTTATACCGGCTAACGTGCACCAAAAGTTCCGATACGGAGCGCGGAGCTCCGGGATCGATTCCTAAGACTCCTAGGCTTGATGTAATAGTAAGATACGACCGTTATGAAGCCCGTCACGAATGACTTGCTTCGAAATCGACGATCCTAAGGAAGAAACGAGAAAACACGACGAAACGATCGAAAATGAAAGTTACGGAGACGAAAACCACACATGAGGAGAAAATCCACCAAAACATATATTATAATATAATAAATCCAGATACATGAAAAGCAGTCGTTACACTCGAGGAGAATGTGCATTGATTATCGGGAGTTGAATCAGATCACAGTGAAGAACAAATAACTACTGTCCGCATTGATGATATCTTCGATCAGCTTGGTGGATCGAGGATATTTTCAAAGTTGGATCTCCAGAGCGGATGCCATCAAGTCAGAGTCAAGAAGGAAGATGTGCTCAAGACCGCTTTTCGGACTAAGTACGGGCATTACGAGTTCGTTGTCATGCAGTTTGGTGTGACCAACGCTCCTGCTGTGTTCATGAATCTCATGAACCTTATCTTTTACGACTTTCTCGACAAGTTCGTGGTGATCTTCATAGACGACATCTTGGTGTACTCGAAGAGCGAAGAGGAGCATGCAGAGCATTTGAAGATGGTGTTAGAGACGCTCCGTCACTATAAACTATTGCCAAGTACAGCAAATGCGAATTCTGGCTTGACAGAATTGCATTTCTTGGGCAAGTAATATCATGAGCTGGTATCTCAGTGGATCCGGAGAAGGTCAAAGTAGTCAGTGAATGGCCTACACCTCGATCGGCATCAGACATCAGGAGTTTCCTTGGATTGGCTGGATACTACCGCAGATTTATCAAGGATTTTTCGAGGATAGCTGAGCTGATGACGAGATTGGTGAGGAAGGATGTTAAGTTCTGTTGGTCAGACTCTTGTGAGCAAGCCTTTTCTGCTTTGAAGGAGAGACTGACTACTGCACCGGTTTTATCTATTCCGGACAGAAGCGGAGGCTTCGCGATCTTCTGCAACGCATCAGGCAAGGGACTTGGATGCGTTCTGCACCAGCACAATCATGTGGTCGCATATGCTTCGCGACAATTGAAGGTCCATGAGAAGAATTATCCGACCCACGATTTGGAGCTAGTTGCTGTCATCTTTGCACTAAAGATCTGGTGACATTTCTTACTAAGTGAGAAAGTGAAAATCTTCACTGATCACAAAAGTTTGAAATATATATTCACTCAGAAGGAGCTGAATATGAGACAGCGCAGATGGTTGGAATTGATGGCAGACTACGACATCGATCTTCAGTATCGTCCTGGGAAGGTGAATGTCGTACCGGATGCCATGAGTCGACTGCCCAAAGTGATGATTCTCACAACTCAGTGGAGATTGCAGCAGGATCAACGAAGGATGGACGTTGAAGCTGTCCTACCAGGAGTCACATCGTCGTTGATGAACATGCAGATTCAATCGACGATTGTGGATCGAATCAAGACTGCTCAAAATGGAGATGCTAAGTTGAAGAAGATCAGAGAGCAAGTCAAAGCAGGACTTTGGACAGATTTTCTGATTCACGCGGATGGATCTCTGAGATATGGTAGTAGGATCTGCGTACCTGCAGGAGATATCAGGGAGGAGTTGATGAATGAGGCCCACAGTTCACCCTATTCTATTCATCCTGGAGGTACTAAGATCTACAAAGATCTTCGTCAGAATTTCTGGTGGCATGGGTGTAATGCCCTGAAAGCTACTGCACAAGTACTAGAGGGGGGTGAATAGTACTTTAAAAATAACAAGGAGTATAATTCCTAATTATCGTGCAAACTACTACCAACAAATGCGAAAGCTAAAATATGACAACAACAAATAATCAATGCTAACAATTGATATGATGGGTTCGGATCCACCCAAGTCTCCCTGACTTGTACCCGGTGGTCCTACGTCCCAGAACACCCGGATCCCCTCCGGATACTAAGGTTAGAAACCCTAACCCTAGATTTCCACTATGAATACCTTGTGAAAAACCTTCACAAGATCAAATCATACAATCAATAGCAATAGTGAATCCCACAACCCGGGATCACAACCTTCTCTCACAACCGAGAGAAACAATAGCAATAAAAGAGTTTATATGAAATAAACAACAACTTACCACAAACCCTATACCTTGAGTATTCTTACCAAATAAGGGCAAGGAGGGATTTGAGGAAGGAGAAGTCACCAAGACATAGCACCACCAATATGAGCAGCAATGGGTGCCTAGGAATGAATAGGAGACTTGAATCAAGCAATAGCTTGGATGGCTCAACAAGAACAAAGTTCTCTCAAGATGGATTCTAGATCTCAAATGAGGGAGAGAAAGATTTCTTATGAGGAAGAGAGCTTTGGAAATGAGTTTTAATCTCTAACTCTTTCAATCTGAATAAGTCTCTCAATAGCAGCTCTAACCTTGAGAGAAATGACCAAGCTTCGTATTTATAGGGTCCCACAAAATCGAGCTAGGTCATCTCCCAACGGTTGGAAATCTGGGGCAATTAGTCGGTCAAAGAACAACCACTGACCGACTAGTTCATCAACTAGTCGGTCGGTGAAACAACATGAACCGACTAAAGGATGAACAGTGAACAGATGAGATTTCAGACCTAGATAACTAGTCGGTCCAAGAAGACTTTTCGACCGACTAGTTTCTCAACTAGTCGGTCGGTCAATTAACTTAGACCGACTAAGAGTCAAAAACTATTAGTCTGAATACAACTTGATTTAGTCGGTCCAAGAACAAATGTTGACCGACTAGATCATCAACTAGTCGGTCACCAAACGTTCTTAGACCGACTAACGATAAACAGTAACTAGGTGAAAAATTGGCATGTACAGTAAAGCTCAACTAGTCGGTATAAGAAGCATCACTGACCGACTAGTTCACAAACTAGTCGGTCGGTGAGTCAACTAAGACCGACTAACTGTAAACAGTAAAGAGCTTAGAATTTGGGAGACAAACTAGTCGGTCCAAGAAGCTTTGCCGACCGACTAGATCACCATCTAGTCAGTCAGTTCTTCTTCTTGAACCAACTAACATGCACAAGAAGTCGCGAATCGAAGCGCGAAGCTTCGGGAAAGTTTGTATGGACTTCTACTAAGATCTTAGAGCTAAGATAAGAGTGTTATGAAGATATAAATCGTAAGACCTACTCAAGGCTTAACATTCTACGATAGAAGCTTAAAGACTATAAATAAAACTTGACGATACCGTCTTCAATAGCTTCAAACGAATCTTCATGACTTCTAAAATGGTCCAAAAGCTTCAACGAAGCTTTAGGCATATGAATACGTTCCTTGAGAAGTCTTGAGACGTCGCTTTGGATGTTCACGTGAATTTGGTGACGATCTCCATAACTGCACTCACAAAGTGTTAGTTCACTATTTATTTATGTTTGCTCATCATCCAAAACCAAATCCGGGGAGTCCAATACTCAACGTTCTCCCCCTTTTTGGTGATGACAAACCAACATAAATAATAATCAAAAATAATGATTAAAATGTAAAATACTTACTCCCCCTGCATTGATGACACGTTAATTCCAAATTGAATAAATATAATACGCATCAAGCAGAAGTGAGAAATATAAAACATGATCCAAGTATTGAAATTTAGGATTGTAATCCATGTTTATATATCTTCACTCCCCCTGAATCAAACATAATAAATTAGATTCATGGACAAAAGAGTTAAATTTTCATTTTGCCCTTGTCATTATTACTATCTCTCCCCCTTTGGCATTATCCAAAAAGAGTGGGGGGCATACAACGACAACAACAAGGCTAAAGAAAAATCCAACGTCGGGAGTCGAAGAATACGACGATGGTCCAAAAGACACCAAGAAACAAAATTACACGAAGAAAATCAAGGTGTGCCAAATTGACCATTATCCAAAAGCGAAAAACGAAATCATCATAATACCAAATAAAATTCACTTATTGAGTAAAGGAACGTGCTCTCCAATCTCAACATTTTGGTTAAATTAGTGCATGGAAAACAATTCTATGTTTTCATAGAAATAAATTCTTTTTAACCAAGTCATTATCGTCGAGCGATGAAATCGAATATCATAGACATTAAAACGAATATAAAATGTGCACAACGAAGTAAAAGAGGACAACGATGTGTGTGTGTATATATATATATATATATATATATGAAGCAACATGAGTACAACCAAAAGATACATCGACTCCATATCATCAAAATGTCACATAGTATATCAACATCAAAAACTCACAATCCATCATCGACATCAACTGCATCAACATACATCCAAAAATGATACAACATCGACATCAAACATCAACACAAACAAAAAAACATCAGAAAACACCACCAACCCTGTCCTAACCCAAAACTCTCTCTAAAAGATGAATCATCCAAGGAGCATCGGAGAGTCCTCCAAACAGACTCTCAAGAAGTAGTGGTAGGATCAGCAGTCTCCGGAGGTCCAGTCGAAGGAGTGGACTCAGGCTCTGCTGGGAGGAGTGGAGTGTCAACTAAAGGAATCGTCGGGGCAGGAGTGGAAACAGCAACAGCAGGCTCAACGGCAAAGGTATCAACAGGAACGTCAACAGGAGCAGACGTCTCTGGATCAGCAGTAGACTCGTCCACTGGAGCAGAAGACTCTGGAGGACCTGAAGAAGTGGCAGCTCCAGCAACAGATGTGGTAGCAGTAGCAGGAGTGGCCTCAGCGCCACGAGCAAGAGAATCAACGAGCTCATCGATATCCTCATCATCCATCTCCTCATCCTCAGAAACAGGAGGAGGGACCTCAACACTAATCACACGAGCAATACGACACAGAATCTCCTCGGAACGAGCATACCAAGACTCGAGACGACGAACTGAACGAGCAAGATCATCAAGTGTGGTGGGAGGTCTAGGAGTGGCAGCTGCAGAAGATGTGCCCTGAGAAGCTGAAGGAGTCGTCCTCTACACGTGACGGAGTGTCGCAAGAGATTTCTTTACGGCCTTCGCGTTCAGGGGAGGACCAAGTGGACGCTCATCGTCAGGAGGCAAAGGCACGTGGAAATGACGAAACACCAAAGTCAGTAGACAAGGATAAGGGAGATGCGTAGATTTGACGGACTTGCGAATACACTTGAAAGAGTCCATCTTATCGAGTATAATGCGAGCCCAATTAATCTCGCAACCCAAGAAAAGAGCGTAAATCAACTTGAGGAAGGGCTGGGATGGCAGAGATGATGAGCCGTACTTGGAAAGCAAGCACGACTTCAGGATTAGATTGAGCACCCAAGCATTCGGTTTGAATGACTTCGATGGGACACCAATGAAAGCAGAAGGGATCACATGAAAGATATCGGCGAGAACGGACTGATCCAACGAAGAGATATCATCAACAGAAATATCAGACGGGAGGAGACCAGACGACGAACAACCAAGCAACTCCCCCAAGATTTCGTTCGTGAGGACTATAGGAGTCCCCAAAACAGTAGTCTCAATGGAGTGGGTCTCACCGTACTGTCCCCGGGTACGGTTCGCATAGAAAAGTTTGACCAGGCGAGGATAGGGTCAAGAGTTCGCCTTAGGGTCAAAGCGAAGGTAGTCTAAGAGTCCACTATAGGAAAGAAGATCAGCTAAGCCAAGGAAATCGGAGAATTTAATGAAATGCTCCAATAACAGCGGGCAATGTTCGATATGCGTGTATGCCGCTAGACACAAAGGGTCATCACGACACAATGATATATCGACACCACCTGCTGGCATCGGGGCCTTTCCCTTAGGCTGTCGAGTCCTAGGATGAGGTGGTGTAGTGGGTTCCTGACGACTAGGCTCATCCTCGGGCCTAAACTCAGTGTCGGAATCAGATGGAGTAGCGAGGGTATGGAGTGTAGGCTTCCTAGACTGAGAATGTCTACTAGGTTTGGCGGTCGCCGTCCTCTGCTTCTCCAGAGGAGGCGAAGACGATGAAGGTTAGGTTGGTTTAGGTCGGCGTTTGGGTTTCGAAGGATTCCTAGGGTGTGGCTCTATGGACATAGGAGATGCACCGGAGGGAGTGATCGGAATTCTCATTCTTGCCATAAGTCGTGACAAAACGAGATCAAGCAACGCATGAGAAAGATCAAACAACCCTAAGTATAAACCCTATAGCCGAAATCAACAAACCCTAGGAAGTAAGAAAATGACCTAGAATAGAACCCTAGAAGCTGAAAACAAGTCCTAGGAGGAGGAGATGTTACCCTAGGAGGCAGATCGACGACGGAGATCGACGAAAAGCGACGATCGGACGGCGGAATCGACGGAGGAAGACGAAGGGTCTATCGGGGGTCGGGGGTTTTAGCTGGAGAGGAACGAAAGAAACCGACTAATGAGAAGAATAGTCTGTTGAAAATGAGTATAAGTCGATCGAAATGCGAAAAGACACAGCTGTCCCTGAGCACTTAGTCGGTCACAGTTCAAGCACTGACCGACTAGATGACGATCTAGTCGGTCGGTCAATGAGCTTGAACCGACTAAGTCGAAACAGGGGCCAGACAAAGTTTTTAGGGCTAGAGTTAGTCTGTCTAAGTTCAAGTACAGACCGACTAGTTTGCATTCTAGTCGGTCAGTAAGTGAACGTGGACCGACTAAATGAAGTCAGTAGCAAAGAAAACTTATAAGCTTGAGCTAGTCGGTTTGAGTTCATTAGCAGACCGACTAGATATGCATCTAGTCGGTTTGTTGATGAACTGAGACCGACTAGATGAGTCCAAAAATAGATAAATGACTTTTCTCCTAAATGCACTTGGACGAAACATCGTTCAACTCTCAAAAATCATCAAATTACCCCATTAATCATCGAAAAACTTAAACACGATGTTCAAGAGTAAATTCGAGCATAAATTCTAAAAATTCACAAAAATCCCGAAAGAATCCAATAAGTCTAGCATGAACAAATATAGCGAAATAGAATAGCATGCAAGATTATTGAATAAAAATGAATCCTATATCTCGAATTCACCCATAATCCCCAATTCTCGACGCAACCGCACAAAGGAGTCCTCCTTTAGGGGTTTCGTGAAAATATCGGCGATTTGCTTCTGGGTTTCAACGTACACTAATATGATGTCCTTTTTAGCAACATGATCATCTAAGAAATGGTGTCGGACATCTATGTGTTTAGAACGGGAATGGTGCACCGGATTCTTTGAAAGACAAATGGCACTTTGGTTGTCCACCATGATAGGGCTAGTATCACAATGTATACCAAAATCCTTAAGTGTGTGTCTCATCCAAAGAACCTGGGCACATGCAGCACCGGCGGCAATGTATTCCGCCTCAGTGGTTGAAAGTGATACGGAATTTTGCTTCTTGGAAAACCAAGAGACAAGAGAATTTCCTATAAAATGGCAAGTGCCACTAGTACTCTTCCTGTCGGATTTGCATCCCGCATAATCAGCGTCACTATATGAGACTAACTCATACGTGTTAGATTTTGGATAAAGTAATCCAAAGTCTAATGTGTAACTTAAATAGCGAAAAATACGTTTTACCGCTACTAAGTGAGAATCCTTAGGTTGAGAATGATAACGAGCACAAATACATACGGCAAACATAATATCAGGCCTACTTGCGGTAAGATAAAGTAAACTACCTATCATACCTCGATATAGATGAATGTCTATATCTTTTCCGTCCGTCTCTTTATCAAGATGCGTAGTAGTGCTCATTGGAGTCTTTTTCCGGAGGCACTCTCCATTCCAAATCGCTTTAGCAACTCCACCGTGTACTTCGTTTGGTGGATGAAGATTACATCGTTCATTTGGCGAATTTGGAGACCTAAGAAATATTTGAGCTCACCCATGTGGCTCATCTCAAATTGTTCCTTCATAACATTAGAAAACTCTTCGCAAAGAGCGAAGTTAGTAGCACCGAAAATGATATCATCAACATAAATTTGAACTAAAAGTATATCATTATTCGAATGCTTAACAAAAAGTGTAAAATCGGCTTCTCCCATTATAAAATTCAAATCCAAAAGAAAATTCTTTAGGCGATCATACCAAGCTCGAGGAGCTTGTCTCAAACTGTAAAGTGCTTTCTTTAGTTTAAAAACATGATTTGGAAATTTTTCATTAATAAAGCCCGGAGGTTGAGAAACATAAACTTCCTCAACGACATCTCCGTTTAAAAATGCACTTTTTACATCCATTTGAAATAGTTTGAAATTTTTATGGCATGCAAAAGATAACAATAATCTAATAGATTCTAATCTAGCTACCGGAGCGAAGGATTCTTCGAAATCGATACCTTCCTCTTGTCGATAGCCTTGAGCTACTAACCGAGCCTTGTTCCGGACGACGATTTGGTTCTCGTCGGTTTTGTTCTTGAAGATCCACTTCGTTCCTATAACGGTGTGGTTCTTCGAAGGCATTGGAACAAGCTCCCATACCTCATTCCTCTCGAATTGAATGAGTTCCTCCTCCATGGCAAGGATCCAAGCACTATCTTCGCATGCTTCATTTATATTCTTTGGCTCAATCGAGGAGACAAAGGCACAATTGGCGAAGTGGTGGACTTGCGATCTCGTCTTGACTCTATCATGAATATTGCCAATGACTTGCTCATTGGGATGGTCATAAACGGAATGAAGCCGTTTGGGAATTCCTTGATCACTAGGAACATTCTCAACAACTTCATTAGTCGGGTTAGTATCAATAGAATCAATAGAATCACATAAAACATCCATTGAATCATCATCATTTGAAATTCTAGAAGGAATAAAATTTTCATTGAAAGAGACATGTAGTGATTCCTCGATCGTCGAGGATCTTTTGTTGTATATCCGGTAGGCTTTGCTACGTGAGGAATACCCAACAAATATCCCCTCATCCGATCTCGGATCAAACTTGTCCAAATTTTCAGTTTTTAATAAAACATTTCGCACCAAAAACACGAAAATGTTTAACTTGAGGCAATCTACCAAACAACAATTCATAACAAGTTTGTTCGGTGCCTGGCCTCAAAAGTATTCTATTAAACACATAGCAAGCGGTGTGTACCGCTTCGGCCCAAAATTGATGGCCAAGTTGGCTATCATCGAGCATTGTGCGAGCACACTCCACAAGCGTTCTATTCTTTCTCTCAACAACACCATTTTGAGGGGGTGCACGAGGGAAGGAAAACGTGTGTGTAATTCCAAGATCATCACAAAAATTTGAGAAAGACACATTCTCAAATTCACCTCCATGATCACTACGAATAGTGACAATGGTGGTTCCGATGAGATTTTGTACTTTCTTCACAAATGTTGTGAAGTTTTCAAAAGCTTCATTTTTATTACATAAGAAAAATACCCATGTAAATCTCGAAAAATCATCTACGATGACAAGCCCATATCTAGCATTTCCTAAAGAAGCAACTCTAGTTGGCCCAAATAAATCTAGATGTAATAGCTTTAGAGGCCGCTTAGTAGAAATGCTTTTCTTAGGTTTAAATGAAGATTTAGGAAGCTTGCCTCGTTGACATGAGTCACAAAAACTTTTCTTTTCAAAAACAAGCTTAGGAAAACCTTTAATGGAATTTAATTTTGAAAGCTTAAAAAGTTTTCCAAAGTTCACATGACCAAAGCATCGATGCCATAAGTGTTGTTCACTTGTGTTGGCAACGAGACATTGTTCATATGACTTAGGAAAATCCAAAATATAAATATCTTTGTGGCGTGTGCCGGAAAATAATAAATCATTATTAACATTATTAAAAATGTGACACAATCCTTTCACAAATCTAACTTTGTAACCTTTGTCACAAAGTTGGCTTATTGAAATAAGATTGTGGTTTAAACCATTAACAAGATAGACATCACTAATTAAGGGTTTAGATGGGTTACCCACTTTACCAACACCGACGATGGTTCCGCTCTCGTTGCCTCCAAAGATTACCCAGTTCCCATTAGCAATTGGCACCACTCCGGAAAGCAATTGAGCATCGCCCGTCATATGTTTTGAATACCCGCTATCGAGTATCCACCCATCCTTGGAGCCAAATTTGACTTTGTTGCTCCGTTTGTTTTTCTTGAGTACCTAAAGATGATTATATCATTTCATGGTACCCAAGATCATTGGGTCCTCAAAGGTTAGACCTTTGGAAGCCAAGTCCAATTGGACTTAGACTTCCCAATATAATTAATATTATCCACTACATTCAAAAAATAATCATTCATGTAGATTTGTTTTTCATCCATACTTGTGTCCTTTGGGCTCCAAATTGAGAATATTTTGAGAGCCTTAATCCTATTGGGAGCATGCATGCTTTGTTGATTTCTATGTGATGCATGTCGTGGATATGTAAAAGGAACATGATGAAATGGTGCATGTGGATAATTATTCATATGACGATGTGGGTGAACATATGCATGTGAGGGAACACGTGCGTGAGGGTGTCTCACATGTTGTGCACGTGCCCGTGAATGTGTAGCATAGAAATCAGCATATGAGTGAGCCGGTGGAGTAGGACGTGTGTTCCTATGTGGCATAGTATTGGTGTACATGTAGGCATGGCCCTTCTTTGGAGGTCCACCCAAAGTGGGTTTCTTTCCGAAAGAGGGTGTGGACGAGGTGGAAGCACCATTGGTAGAAGAACTACCAATAGAGTGTTTGCTACCACTCGTCGAAGCATCGGAAGTTGGCCTAACAAAAGTAGTGGCCGATTTGGATGGAGTTCCCATCGTATACCCCAAACCAATGTGGTGATTGGCCGGAAGTAAGTCACTTAGGATTTTATCCAAATGGTCCTTACCTTTATTGAATTTATTAATTCGGCCTAATGTGTTCTCATATTTCTCGGTAAGAGAACGCATAGAAGCATCCAAAGTGGATACTTGCGATATGAGCACATAAACACGAGATTTAAGATTCTCATTCTCAATACTCAAAGTCGAGTTTTGAGAATTCAAATCCGCTATCTTGTGTTCCTCCGGATCCTCAATGCAAACATGTTCAAGTTGAGTCTTGAGATTAACAATCTCATTCTTCAACCCTTCAACAACGGTGTCGTTGTTGGTGATAATAGTTTTAGGTGAGGTTTGGATGCTAACTAGCTCATCTTTAGTCTTATTATATCATTCAACTAATTTAGCATATCTATTCCATATTTGCTCATTAGCTAGTCTAAGGTCATCCATAGTTACCTCATCGCTTTCATCCTCGCTATCATCGGAGGCGGGTTCTTGAACATTTTCCTCGTTAGCCATGAAACATATGTGCGCTTGCTCAACTTTCACATCATCCGACTGTAAAGGTCGGTTTCCGATCGTACTTTCTTTGTGCACGTGCTCTTGATTGTGCACGTGCTTATTTTTGACTTTATTTGTTTTTGAATATTATTGAGTAATATATCGACGTGATCGTATCTGGAAGTATTAGATTGTGGAATAACTTTGTAACAACATATCTCGAGTCGTTCTTCAGCGACGCTATCTTAATTGACGTGATGTCGCGACTTTCTGTTTTGATGCGAGACGTTACGAATTTTAGTTTCGTCTCTCGACATCAAAATTTAGATCCGTCTTCTCCGCTGACTTTCTTTAGTCATCTAGAATACCCCAAAATTATTTTATAATTTTTGGATTTAATTTGACCTATTTTCCATTTTTTTGAAAGTTTTAAATAATTTTAAAACCTATTTTTATAAACGTTTTAATTACAAAAAAAATTCCCATATTATAATAACGTAAAAAAGAATTTTTAGGCAAAATTTTAGAATTGTTGGCCGCACCCATTTTGCGTGAGGGAGAGGAGAGTAATTTTTAACTAAATTAATTATTTTAAATTATTTTAATAAAGTTTTTCCGAACCCTAACTCTAAACCTAGCTCTAACCTATTTAAGTTAGCTCTAGGCAAAGTATTTTCGTCATTGCTCAAAACCCTAGCCGCCGTTTCATCTTCTAAAGCTTCGTCGCAACGTTGCGACGATCGCAACGTGCACGACCGGAGCTCTCCCCCGCAAATCCCCTTGCACGACCGGAGCAGCACCCCGCATCGCCGCTCGCACAGCCGCTGCATCGCTTTCCCCCGCTGTCGCCCGCTCCGACCGAGGCCCTCTCTCGGTCTGACCGAGAGGCTCCCTCGCACAGCCGCCCGCATCGCCCCGCTCCGCATCGCCAGCGCCTGACCGACCCGCCCCGTCGATCTGACCGAGGCCCGCTCCGCACCCCGCTCCGCTGCCAGCTTCGTCCAAGCGCCCGACCGACAGGATCAGTCGGTCTGACCGACGGATTCCTCCGCACCCGCCGCTGCAACCGAGCCCCCCCCCCCCCCCCCCCCCCCCCCCCCGCATCGCCAGTGCACGACCGAGAGCTTCTCTCGGTCTGACCGAGAGAAACCCTCGTACCGAGGGTGAACGACCGACAGAACTTCGTCGCAAGTGGGTTTCTCCCACACCAACTTCTGTGGTGGGCCCCCAAGTGCTCCTGAGGTGTTGTGGGCCCCCCTTGGACCCCTAGCACTGTTGTGGGCCCCACTTGGACGTGCCACTTCGCGGATTTGCCGTCTACGACGTTGCGACACGTCGTAGGCCTTCGTCGCAAGTTCGAACTTTTGGAGAGACGTGCGAGGACCAGATCTGAAGCCAAGGAGTCCTCCGATCAGACCCGACATCCAATCTACAGCAAACTCCGGTTCAGGTTGGTTCCCCGAAACTCGTAGAAACCCCCACAATAGCTGACTGAACCCTAAACTAAAAACCGTCAACTTGAACTAAATTTAATTTTCAGCTCCTGTAAAACGTTGTACGAACATAGAAAATCGACGAACGGACTAATTTGACTGTGCACATAGGATAGATCGTCGATTAGGTTGATACATCAAAAAGTGACTTTTGACGAATAGGATAGTCCCGAAAACCTAGAAACGAAACCTAATAGGATTTGACGAATTCGCGACCTGACACCGTCGCCGTGACTGTTTCAGACGGACTACCGCGGACGCGATGACTGGACGAGACGCTTCGGGAGGACGACACACTCGCCATCGCAGGCAAGTGTATCCACTTGCACTTTTTGGCCGTGCTCAGGCCTTAGTTGGTTAGAACTGTTAGACTGTGAACGAATAGAACCGGACGTGAAATGATAGCGTCTTGGACGGCTCCTGACGGCTCAGACTTGACGACGAAGTATGAGCCTGACAACAACAACTTTTGATGCTGTAGGACTATCATGTGTGTGCGTGCGTGTGGACACCCTAGAATAACTCTCCCGTACACTGGTCGTGTCTTGTCACTGTTATACACACTGGTCGTGTCTTGTCACCGTGTTACAAAAGCCTTCGGGCGTTTCAGATGCTTCCCGAGCGGAAGTGATCTCCGTGTTACAAAAAGCCTTCGGGCGTTTCAGATGCTTCCCGAGCGGAAGTGATCTCCGTGTTACAAAAAGCCTTCGGGCGTTTCAGATGCTTCCCGAGCGGAAGTGATCTCCGTGTTACAAAAAGCCTTCGGGCGTTTCAGGTGCTTTCCTTGCGAAAGTGATCTCTGTGCTTCCTGTCCTGAGTTCTGGGGTTTGGGGTAGGGTTGAGCGTGCGCACGGGGAGAGGGTCTGATCCCCCTCAATCCGTAAGGCGTGAACCCTTCGTGTCGTGTCGTGCCGTGACTTGTCGTGTCCTACTTGTCTTGTCTGTCTTCATCTTGTCCTGACACCTTTAGGCTAGTCCCGTAGTCGGTAGCACACGCTACGACTACTGCCTGCTACGTTTTACTTTCCTGCTACGTTACTTTTCTTGTACTTGTTGTAACCCCAGCATGCTAATCAACCAGTAAAACGTTGTTTAAAGTTGATACACTTGCAGTTTGGTCTAACCCTTTTTGTAGACCTGACCTGACGTACGGTTCCTTCTTTTGGTGCTGTACGTCAGGTGTTGAGCCAGAGTACGTTGACGAGGTGGACTTGCCAGCTGACGGAGAGCCGGAGGACGTTGATCCGGAGTACGACCCGGAGGAGGACCAGAGTTAGAGGCATCTTGTTGCTGATTCAGATTTCTGATCCAGATTAGATTGGGTGGGTAGCACATGTTGCTTTCTTGTCTAGGTTGGGTGCTTGCACCAGTAGTTTTCTTTTCTGCAATTGTAGCCTTCGGGCGTTTTAGACTCTCAGTACTTTTGGATGTTTTAATTTTGGAATAAAATGAAATGGCATCTCTTTTCAATACTTTGTTTTTTCCGTACTAACTTGCAGGGACCTGTTGCCTTTGTTTGGAATATCACAGACGCTTATTGGGTCTGGGCTCTTTGCCCTGGCCTAAGCGGGCCTTAGTCACGCTTCGCCTCCGACCTTTTTGGGAAGCGGGGCGTGACATGTTTTAGTGGTGGCCCATGCAGGTCCCCTACTTCTGCGAATACGGAACAATCGAAGTATTGGAATTCATTTTATTTCCATCCAATAATTGTACGAGTCTAACCTTTGTGTTTCTGTCAATAGGATGGCCGGACGACGTGTTACCCGATCGGGGAACTTAGGCGATGGAGTTCTGGAGGACCAGAGCGGAGACTTCCGTCAGTTTCTGGGTGTGATGAGGGAGATGATGGATGTTCAGCATCAGTTGGTTCAGCAGTCCCAGCGTGCTGCCCAGGCTGTTCCAGTTGCACCACCACCTCCTCCTCCACCTGCCCCTCGAGCTGTTCCAGGAGTGAAGCAGTTCAACGAGCTCCAGCCAAAGACATTTTCGGGGAAGGAGGGACCCCTAGCTGCTGACGAGTGGATCCAGAGTACGGAGGAGAAGTTAGTTGCTGCGAAGATTCCTGATGATACCCGTGTGGAGATAGCAAAGATGCAGCTGACGGAGAATGCGAGGAACTGGTGGCACATTGAGGAGAGGCGTCTTGAGAAGCCAGTGGGATGGAAGACCTTCAGGTCTATGTTCAAGGATAAGTACTTCACCAAGTCTGCTAGGAGGGAGCTACTGAGCAGGTTTATAGATCTGAAGCAGGAGAACATGACAGTCGAGGAGTACGAGGCGGAGTTTGAGATACTGAGCCGCTTTGCTCCGCACATGGTGAAGAAGGAGGAGAAGCGAGCTGATCGCTTTCGTCAGGGACTGCGTCCGAAGATTCAGGCTTCTATGTCTTCGGCGAGTTTCACAATTATAAGGGAGGTGCTGGATGCTGCGAAGAATCATGAGCTTATTTCGCTCCAACCTGACCCTCCAGCTGATAAGGGGAAGCGTCCTATGGAGCAGTACCGGCCACCTGCTAGGCCGGCGATGAGGCCAGTTCAGACGGTACCATTCAAGAGGCCTGGAGCACCAGTTCAGATTCAGAGTAAGGGACCATGCCATTACTGCGGGAAGACAGGACATGTTCAGAAGGATTGTAGGAGGAAGCTGGGACTGTGTTTAGTTTGTGGAAATGCCTCGCATGCTGCGAAGGATTGTCCGAGAGCTCGTCATGCTGCAGTTGGAGCGCCAGCCCCGTTGCAGATGAGAGCACCTGCTCCAGTTCAGAGAGGACCTGCTGCTCGTGGACCACCTTTGCCGCCACAGAGGTAGATGTACCAGAGAGCAGCACAGCCCCAGAGGCCGGCGTATACCATGACTGCTGTTGAGACTGAGGAGCTGGATGGAGTTATAGCAGGTAACTCTTGATCCTAGTTTTTCATTTCATAGTTTAGATCTTATTATTTGTGTTGCTTGGTTGACTTGTTGTTAGAGTAGTTGATTTGACCGTAGTTCCCTTATATTTTAGGCACCATTCTAGTGTCCTCTCACCCAGCCTTGGCTTTGTTCGACTCCGGTGCATCTATGTGCATCATATCCCGGAGGTTTGCAACAAAGCACTCTATCCCCACCCATACACTCCCTAAGTGTTGGGACATTACCACCGGGAACGGAGTGGTGACGGTAAATTTGGGATGTCGATCGATTTCTTTAGTGATCATTGGACACGAGCTCTTTGCAGATTTCATTGTCCACGATCTGCCTCATTTCGATGTCGTTCTTGGCATCGATTGGTTGGGAGATTTTCACGCCTCGATCGACTGTCGCAGTAAGAGGGTGGTGTTCCGGATTCCAGGTCATCCGGAGTTCGAGTTCCGCAGCAGGGATGAGTCGCTTGGGCCCATCAGATTTCGGGCCAAGCGGGAGGTGCCGTTTGTGACAGCCTTGCAGATGGAGATGGAGATCGAGAGACCAGCAGTCGTCAGAGACTTCGACGACGTCTTCCCGGAGGATATCTCAGGTTTGCCACCCGACAGAGCTTTAGAGTTTGGAATTGATCTTATGCCGGGAGCGCAACCGATATCGAAGGCGTCGTACCGTATGGCCCCCTCTGAGCTCGAGGAGCTTCGGAAGCAGTTGGATGAGTTGCTGCAGAAGGGTTTCATCCACCCTAGTGTGTCACCGTGGGGTGCACCTGTTTTGCTTGTAAAGAAGAAGGATGGGTCCCGCAGGATGTGCGTGGACTATCGAGGATTGAATGATGTCACCGTAAAGAATAAGTATCCGCTGCCGCGCATCGACGATATCTTTGACCAGCTTGGAGGTTCGAGAGTCTTCTCGAAGTTGGACTTGAGGAGTGGATACCACCAGTTGAAGGTAAAGAAGGACGATGTTCAGAAGACGGCTTTCCGGACGAAGTACGGACATTATGAGTTCGTGGTCATGCCGTTTGGCGTGACCAATGCTCCGGCTGTGTTCATGAATTTGATGAATTTAATATTCTATGACTTCCTGGACAAGTTTGTTGTCATCTTCATTGATGACATTCTTATTTATTCGAAGTCTGAGGAAGAGCACAGCTGTCATCTGAGGACAGTGCTGGAGACGCTGAGGAGACATAAGCTTTATGCCAAGTATAGCAAGTGCGAGTTCTGGCTGGATAGAGTCGCATTCCTGGGACACGTGGTGTCCGGTGATGGCATATCTGTGGATCCGGAGAAGGTTAGAGCAGTCAGAGATTGGCCGACTCCGCAGTCAGCGTCCGACATCAGGAGCTTCCTTGGTTTAGCAGGCTATTATCGACGGTTCAACAAAGATTTCTCGAAGATTGCAGAGCCGATGACGAAGCTGACGAGGAAGGACGAGGAGTTTATTTGGTCAGATGCTTGCGAGGAGGCCTTCAGTATTTTGAAGGCGAGATTGACCTCGGCACCGGTGTTGGCAGTACCGGATCGAAGCGGAGGCTTCGAAGTTTATTGTGATGCTTCAGGGAAGGGCCTGGGATGCGTCTTGCATCAGCATGGCCACGTGGTCGCGTATGCTTCTCGTCAGTTGAGGACTCATGAGAAGAATTACCCGACGCACGATCTGGAGTTGGCGGCAGTGATTTTTGCACTGAAGATTTGGAGGCACTTCTTGCTAGATGAGAGTGTGAAGATTTTCACCGATCACAAGAGCTTGAAGTACATCTTTACGCAGAAGGATCTCAACATGCGTCAGAGGCGATGGTTAGAGCTCATGGCTGACTACGAGATTGATTTGCAGTATCATCCGGGGAAGGTGAACGTAGTGCCGGATGCCTTGAGTAGACTTCCTACTGCGATGATGCTTGCAGCAGACTGGAGGATTCAGCAGGAGCTGAGGGAGATGGATTTGGAGGTTATCCTACCTGGTGTGGTTCGTTCGTTCATGAATTTGCAGATTCAGTCCACGATCGTGGATCGGATCAAGGCAGCACAGGCAGGAGATCCGAAGCTGCAGAGGATCAGGAGGCAGGTTGAAGCTGGACTACGGACGGAGTTCGTGATTCATGAGGATGGTTCGCTGCGGTACGGCAGTAGACTCTGTGTACCTGCGGGGGATATTCGCGAGGAGCTGTTGAGCGAGGCTCATAGCTCGCCATATTCTATACATCCTGGAGGCACCAAGATGTATAAGGACCTCCGTCTGAATTATTGGTGGATTGGCATGAAGAGGAGTGTGGCACGGAGCGTTGCCAAGTGTTTGATATGCCAACAGGTGAAGGCTGAGCACCATCGTACTGCTGGGTTGTTGCAACCGCTTCCCATTCCGGAGTGGAAGTGGCAACATATTACGATGGACTTTGTGACTGGTTTACCTCGGACCCCGAGGCAGAACGACGCAGTTTGGGTGATCGTGGATCGGTTGACCAAGTCTGCGCACTTTATCCCCTTCCGAGTGGGCCAGTCTACGGAAGCTTTGGCGAGGAAATATCTGGAGGTAAAGTTCCGTTCTACTTTTACTTCTATTCTGATTTTCGCTTTGAAATAGTCGTGACGTAGACCGTGTACGTGCAGGAGATTGTACGCTTACATGGAGTCCCCGTGAGCATTGTGTCTGACCGAGACACGAGGTTCACGTCTCAGTTCTGGAAAAGTCTGCAGGAGCATTGGGGTACGAGTCTGAGTTTCAGCACGGCGTACCACCCGCAGACTGATGGCCAGTCCGAGAGGACTATTCAGATTCTGGAGGATATGCTGCGAGCTTGCGCGCTCGATTTGAAGGGATCATGGGAGGACCATCTTCACTTGGTGGAGTTTTCATATAACAACAGCTACCAGGCGAGCATTGGCATGGCGCCGTTTGCTGCCTTATATGGAAGGAAATGTCGATCGCCACTGAGCTGGGATGACATCGGAGATCGAGAGCTGTTGGGTCCAGAGATGATAGTTGAAGCTGTGGATGTCGTGAGGGACATCAGGGAGAAGCTTAGAGTTGCACAGGATCGCTTCAAGCATTGGGCAGATGCCAAGAGGAGACCTTTGGAGTTCCAGCCTGGAGATCACGTCTTCCTGAAGATTTCTCCGAACCGCGGAGTTATCCGTTTTGGGAAGAAGGGAAAGCTGAGTCCGAGGTTTATTGGGCCATTTGATGTGCTAGAGCGTGTGGGAGCAGTGGCCTATCGCCTTGCTCTGCCACCATCTTTGGAGGGTGTTCACGACGTATTCCACGTATCTCAGCTACGTCGGTACGTCAGTGATCCGTCGCACACGGTCGATTTCTCGGAGATTACGGTTCGATCGGACCTGACATATGACCAGCAGCCTGTGCAGATCTTGGGCCGTCGACAGAAGCAGTTGAGGAATAAGATAGTCGACCTGGTGAGAGTGATGTGGCGTCACGGATCGCCTGGAGAGTCCACCTGGGAACGTTTGGATGATATGAGAGAGCGCTTTCCGCATCTTTTTCCCAGCAATGCTCAATGTTGATTCCGAGGACGGAATCATTTCTAAGTTGGGGAGGATGTAACGGTCGGTTTTCGATCGTACTTTCTTTATGCACGTGCTCTTGATTGTGCACGTGCTTATTTTTGACTTTATTTGTTTTTGAATATTATTGAGTAATATATCGACGTGATCGTATCTGGAAGTATTAGATTGTGGAATAACTTTGTAACAACATATCTCGAGTCGTTCTTCAGCGACGCTATCTTAATTGACGTGATGTCGCGACTTTCTGTTTTGATGCGAGACGTTACGAATTTTAGTTTCGTCTCTCGACATCAAAATTTAGATCCGTCTTCTCCGCTGACTTTCTTTAGTCATCTAGAATACCCCAAAATTATTTTATAATTTTTGGATTTAATTTGACCTATTTTCCATTTTTTTGAAAGTTTTAAATAATTTTAAAACCTATTTTTATAAACGTTTTAATTACAAAAAAAATTCCCATATTATAATAACGTAAAAAAGAATTTTTAGGCAAAATTTTAGAATTGTTGGCCGCACCCATTTTGCGTGAGGGAGAGGAGAGTAATTTTTAACTAAATTAATTATTTTAAATTATTTTAATAAAGTTTTTCCGAACCCTAACCCTAAACCTAGCTCTAACCTATTTAAGTTAGCTCTAGGCAAAGTATTTTCGTCATTGCTCAAAACCCTAGCCGCCGTTTCATCTTCTAAAGCTTCGTCGCAACGTTGCGACGATCGCAACGTGCACGACCGGAGCTC
The DNA here is from genome assembly GCA_030789695.1 of Scilla litardierei. Taxonomy (NCBI): domain Eukaryota; kingdom Viridiplantae; phylum Streptophyta; class Magnoliopsida; order Asparagales; family Asparagaceae; genus Scilla; species Scilla litardierei. The sequence goes on along the minus strand of CM061142.1, from coordinate 665,214,524 downwards.
TCCCCCGCAAATCCCCTTGCACGACCGGAGCAGCACCCCGCATCGCCGCTCGCACAGTCGCTGCATCGCTTTCCCCCGCTGTCGCCCGCTCCGACCGAGGCCCTCTCTCGGTCTGACCGAGAGGCTCCCTCGCACAGCCGCCCGCATCGCCCCGCTCCGCATCGCCAGCGCCTGACCGACCCGCCCCGTCGGTCTGACCGAGGCCCGCTCCGCACCCGAAGCCGCTCCGCACCCGAAGCCGCTCCGCACCCCGCTCCGCTGCCAGCTTCGTCCAAGCGCCCGACCGACAGGATCAGTCGGTCTGACCGACGAATTCCTCCGCACCCGCCGCTGCAACCGAGCCCCCCCCCCTCGCATCGCCAGTGCACGGCCGAGAGCTTCTCTCGGTCTGACCGAGAGAAACCCTCGCACCGAGGGTGAACGACCGACAGAACTTCGTCGCAAGTGGGTTTCTCCCACACCAACTTCTGTGGTGGGCCCCCCAAGTGCTCCTGAGGTGTTGTGGGCCCCCTTGGACCCCTAGCACTGTTGTGGGCCCCACTTGGACGTGCCACTTCACGGATTTGCCGTCTACGACGTTGCGACACGTCGTAGGCCTTCGTCGCAAGTTCGAACTTTTGGAGAGACGTGCGAGGACCAGATCTGAAGCCGAGGAGTCCTCCGATCAAACCCGACATCCAATCTACAGCAAACTCCGGTTCAGGTTGGTTCCCCGAAACTCGTAGAAACCCCCACAATAGCTGACTGAACCCTAAACTAAAAACCGTCAACTTGAACTAAATTTAATTTTCAGCTCCTGTAAAACGTTGTACGAACATAGAAAATCGACGAACGGACTAATTTGACTGTGCACATAGGATAGATCGTCGATTAGGTTGATACATCAAAAAGTGACTTTTGACGAATAGGATAGTCCCGAAAACCTAGAAACGAAACCTAATAGGATTTGACGAATTCGCGACCTGACACCGTCGCCGTGACTGTTTCAGACGGACTACCGCGGACGCGACGACTGGACGAGATGCTTCAGGAGGACGACACACTCGCCATCGCAGGCAAGTGTATCCACTTGCACTTTTTGGCCGTGCTCAGGCCTTAGTTGGTTAGAACTGTTAGACTGTGAACGAATAGAACCGGACGTGAAATGATAGCGTCCGGGACGGCTCCTGATGGCTCAGACTTGACGACGAAGTCTGAGCCTGACAACAACAACTTTTGATGCTGTAGGACTATCATGTGTGTGCGTGCGTGTGGACACCCTAGAATAACTCTCCCGTACACTGGTCGTGTCTTGTCACTGTTATACACACTGGTCGTGTCTTGTCACCGTGTTACAAAAGCCTTCGGGCGTTTCAGATGCTTCCCGAGCGGAAGTGATCTCCGTGTTACAAAAAGCCTTCGGGCGTTTCAGATGCTTCCCGAGCGGAAGTGATCTCCGTGTTACAAAAAGCCTTCGGGCGTTTCAGATGCTTCCCGAGCGGAAGTGATCTCCGTGTTACAAAAAGCCTTCGGGCGTTTCAGGTGCTTTCCTTGCGAAAGTGATCTCCGTGCTTCCTGTCCTGAGTTCTGGGGTTTGGGGTAGGGTTGAGCGTGCGCACGGGGAGAGGGTCTGATCCCCCTCAACCCGTAAGGCGTGAACCCTTCGTGTCGTGTCGTGCCGTGACTTGTCGTGTCCTACTTGTCTTGTCTGTCTTCGTCTTGTCCTGACACCTTTAGGCTAGTCCCGTAGTCGGTAGCACACGCTACGACTACTGCCTGCTACGTTTTACTTTCCTGCTACATTACTTTTCTTGTACTTGTTGTAACCCCAGCATGCTAATCAACTAGTAAAACGTTGTTTAAAGTTGATACACTTGCAGTTTGGTCTAACCCTTTTTGTAGACCTGACCTGACGTACGGTTCCTTCTTTTGGTGCTGTACGTCAGGTGTTGAGCCAGAGTACGTTGACGAGGCGGACTTGCCAGCTGACGGAGAGCCGGAGGACGTTGATCCGGAGTACGACCCGGAGGAGGACCAGAGTTAGAGGCATCTTGTTGCTGATTCAGATTTCTGATCCAGATTAGATTGGGTGGGTAGCACCTGTTGCTTTCTTGTCTAGGTTGGGTGCTTGCACCAGTAGTTTTCTTTTCTGCAGTTGTAGCCTTCGGGCGTTTTAGACTCTCAGTACTTTTGGATGTTTTAATTTTGGAATAAAATGAAATGGCATCTCTTTTCAATACTTTGTTGTTTCCGTACTAACTTGCAGGGACCTGTTGCCTTTGTTTGGAATATCACAGACGCTTATTGGGTCTGGGCTCTTTGCCCTGGCCTAAGCGGGCCTTAGTCACGCTTCGCCTCCGACCTTTTTGGGAAGCGGGGCGTGACACCGACTCCCCGCTTGAAGAGTCATCTTCGGAATCGGTGAAACCGACAAATCCTTTCTTGTAGCCTTTCTTATACTTCTTTGATTTGTCGTACTTCGGCGCCTTCCACTTTTCCTTTTGCTTGTTTTGTGGACAATCCGCTTTGATGTGTCCTGGCTTATTGCATTTAAAGCACAAAGGAGGAGAGGCGTTAGTAGAAGTAAATTTAGATTTGCCTTTGAAGTTACCTTTTCGGAAGAAGCGATTGAACTTCTTTGCCATGAGGGCAATGGATTCCATGTCCATTTCGTCTTCCGAGTCCTCGTCATCGGTAGAGGTGGTTGGAGCCGCCTTGAACGCAATCGCCTTTTTCTTAGGCACGTCTTGGTTCAAGTAAGACTTCATCTTCTCTTGTAACTTCACCTTGCTATCCTTGCGTACCTCGTATGACAGTAAAGTACCCATTAATTGAACCACGGTATACTTGTTCATATCGTTACCTTCCTCGATGGCGAAGGTACGCTTTTCCCAACTAGAAGGAAGTCCTTCTATAAGCTTCGAACATTTCTCCTTTTGGGTGTAGGTTTTTCCGAGAGCCTCTAACTCATTTATGATGTCGACGAAGCGAGCATAATACTCCTTCATCTTCTCACCCTGTATCATATGAAACATCTCGTAATCTTTATTAACTACTACGAGTTTAGAGTCCATTACCCTACTCGTCCCTTCATGTAAGATGAGGAGGGAGTTCCAAATTTGATATGCACTCTTACATGTGCATATCTTATTGAAGTCCTCGGGTTCCAAGGCGCATTGCAAGGCGTTCATTGCCTTGGCATTGCTTACCTCCGCGGCGACCTCCACGGGAGTCCACTTCTCGAAATATTCTTCGGTGGGCTCGACATACTCCTTCATTGTGGTCCTCCATAGTGAAGCACTCCGGAGGAAAGTTTCCATCCGGCATTTCCAGTACCCGTAGTTGGTACCGTTGAAGAATGGAGGCCTCGTTGAGGAATGTCCTTCCATTACCGAAGAAGCTCCTTCACGGTTCTTGAAGATGCTATAATCTGGAGGTGGACGCACGGTCTTGTTGTCGTTGGCAGACATAGCTTAGTATCTGGCTCTGATACCAAATGTAATGCCCTGAAAGCTACTGTACAAGTACTAGAGGGGGGTGAATAGTACTTTAAAAATAACAAGGAGTATAATTCCTAATTATCGTGCAAACTACTACCAACAAATGCGGAAGCTAAAATATGACAACAACAAATAATCAATGCTAACAATTGATATGATGGGTTCGGATCCACCCAAGTCTCCCTGACTTGTACCCGGTGGTCCTACGTCCCAGAACACCCGGATCCCCTCCGGATACTAAGGTTAGAAACCCTAACCCTAGATTTCCACTATGAATACCTTGTGAAAAACCTTCACAAGATCAAATCATACAATCAATAGCAATAGTGAATCCCACAACCCGGGATCACAACCTTCTCTCACAACCGAGAGAAACAATAGCAATAAAAGAGTTTATATGAAATAAACAACAACTTACCACAAACCCTACACCTTGAGTATTCTTACCAAATAAGGGCAAGGAGGGATTTGAGGAAGGAGAAGTCACCAAGACCTAGCATCACCAATATGAGCAGCAATGGGTGCCTAGGAATGAATAGGAGACTTGAATCAAGCAATAGCTTGGATGGCTCAACAAGAACAAAGTTCTCTCAAGATGGATTCTAGATCTCAAATGAGGGAGAGAAAGATTTCTTGTGAGGAAGAGAGCTTTGGAAATGAGTTTTAATCTCTAACTCTTTCAATCTGAATAAGTCTCTCAATAGCAGCTCTAACCTTGAGAGAAATGACCAAGCTTCGTATTTATAGGGTCCCACAAAATCGAGCTAGGTCATCTCCCAACGGTTGGAAATCTGGGGCAATTAGTCGGTCAAAGAACAACCACTGACCGACTAGTTCATCAACTAGTCGGTCGGTGAAACAACATGAACCGACTAAAGGATGAACAGTGAACAGATGAGATTTCAGACCTAGATAACTAGTCGGTCCAAGAAGACTTTCCGACCGACTAGTTTCTCAACTAGTCGGTCGGTCAATTAACTTAGACCGACTAAGAGTCAAAAACTATTAGTCTGAATACAACTTGATTTAGTCGGTCCAAGAACAAATGTTGACCGACTAGATCATCAACTAGTCGGTCACCAAACGTTCTTAGACCGACTAACGATAAACAGTAACTAGGTGAAAAATTGGCATGTACAGTAAAGCTCAACTAGTCGGTCTAAGAAGCATCACTGACCGACTAGTTCACAAACTAGTCGGTCGGTGAGTCAACTAAGACCGACTAACTGTAAACAGTAAAGAGCTTAGAATTTGGGAGACAAACTAGTCGGTCCAAGAGGCTTTGCCGACCGACTAGATCACCATCTAGTCAGTCAATTCTTCTTCTTGAACCAACTAACATGCACAAGAAGTCGCGAATCGAAGCGCAAAGCTTCGGGAAAGTTTGTATGGACTTCTACTAAGATCCTAGAGCTAAGATAGGAGCATTATGAAGATATAAATCATAAGACCTACTCAAGTTTTAACATTCTACGATAGAAGCTTAAAGACTATAAATAAAACTTGACGATACCGTCTTCAATAGCTTCAAACGAATCTTCATGACTTCTAAAATGGTCCAAAAGCTTCAACGAAGCTTTAGGCATATGAATACGTTCTTTGAGAAGTCTTGAGACGTCGCTTTGGATGTTCACGTGAATTTGGCGACGATCTCCATAACTACGCTCACAAAGTGTTAGTTCACTATTTATTTATGTTTGCTCATCATCCAAAACCAAATCCGGGGAGTCCAATACTCAACAATGGGATGAAGAGAAGTGCAGCTCATAGCGTTGCCAAATGCCTCGTGTGTCAGCAAGTGAAGGCTGAACATCATCGCACTGCTGGACTACTACAACCTCTGCCGATTCCAGAGTGGAAGTGGCAGCACATCACGATGGACTTCGTGACTGGCTTACCTCGGAGCGCCAAGCAGAACGATGCGATCTGGGTCATCGTTAATCGATTGACCAAGTCCGTGCACTTTATACCTTTCCGAGTTGGGCAGTCCACGGAGATATTAGCAAGGAAGTATATTGAGGTAATGACTTAACTCATACCTTAATAATTTCCTTCTACTACTATTCATAATGTGAATTATGTCGTGTACGAGATCGTGCGCTTACATGGAGTCCATGTGAGCATTGTATCAGATTGTGATACGAGGTTCACGTCTCAGTTCTGGAAAAGTCTACAGACCAATTTGGATACCAATCTGAAATTCAGTACTGCGTATCACCCGCAGACAGATGGCCAGTCAGAGTGTACCATTCAGATCTTGGAGGATATGCTGAGAGCCTGCATGTTGGATCTCAAGGGTTCATGGGAGGATCATCTGCACCTGGTGGAGTTTTCGTACAACAACAGCTACCAGACGAGCATTGGCATGGCGCCTTTTGCTGCTCTCTACGGGAGGAAATGTCGATCGCCATTGAGTTGGGATGACATAGGTGATAGAGAGCTCTTGGGACCGGAGATGATAGTGGAAGTAGTTGATGTTGTGCGAGACATCAGAGACAAGCTTCAGATCACCCAGGACCGTTATAAGCATTGGGCAGATGCTAAACGGCGTCCTCTGGAGTTTCAGCCAGGAGATCATGTGTTCCTGAAGATCTCACTGAATCGAGGAGTGATCTGATTTGGGAAGAGAGGCAAGCTTAGTCCGAGATATATTGGACCCTTCGATGTGCTAGAGAGAGTTGGAGAAGTAGCTTATCGCTTAGCTTTGCCACCATCCTTGGAGGGAGTTCATGACGTCTTTCATGTGTCCCAGCTCCGTCGTTATATCAGCGACCCTTCTCATGATGTGGACTACTCGGAGATTACAGTTCGACCAGATCTGACATACGAACAGCAACCAGTGGAGATCCTAGATCGACGTTAGAAAGTCTTCAGAAACAGGACTGTTGATTTAGTCAGACTGATGTGGCATCGTGACTCGCCAAGAGAGTCTACCTGGGAGCGGGAAGACGAGATACGAGAACGTTATCCATATTTGTTTCCTGCTCTTTAGTTGATAAGAAATCTGAGGACGGAATTTTTCTTAAGGTGGGTAAAATGTAACGGCCAGTATTTTTAGGCGTGTTTTCGATTGTGCGTACCGATATTTTTTCAGTCATTCGGATAACTTTTCGTCCGTACGTGTCGACGCGAGCGCGTCTCTGTTTCTGTTTTTACCGTGTCGTTATTAATTACCATCAAGTTTAACTAAAATAATTTAACTTAATTATCGTGCTAATTACCAATTGATAATCACTTTAATTATTTCACTAATTACATTATTTCACTAATTACATTATTTCACTAATTACGTTATCTTACTAATTACAACTTGCTAATCACTTTTAGCTTTTACTAATTACTTATTTATTTTACCAATTACATTTAATTTTACTTAATTACTTAATTAATTTAACCTCCTATCTTAACAACTTATGATTCACGTTTCAAAATTTAAAGGAAAAAAACGTTAAGGAAGAGAAACACGTTTGTTAACCAGGTTCCTTCCCCCTACCAATTAGTCAAAATCCTCATTAATTCCCATCACCTAATCTAATTTGATTGTCCCCTGCTAAATCCCCTTAAGAGCTGGAAACTTTCTCTCCTATGCAAAACGAATCATCCCAAATCGTTTCCCAAACAAAAATCGAAAATGAAATTTTAACAGAGGAATTTCAGATCCCAACCCATTCACAGATTCAACAAGACATCAAACCCCAATTCTGATCTTCCTCTCCTCTACCAACCAACTCAAATCAGAAAACAAAAACACATTCATCCATCAAAACAAAATCAAACCAGATCTGAAATTAGGATTTCAGATTTCAAAAACCCACACAAACCAAACTGAAATTACAATTTCAGATTCAAAATAACCCCAAACCTCCTTCATCTTCTTCCTCCTCCATCTCCCTCTCCTAGGCTGGCCACCCACCTTAACCCACGCGCCACCTCATCGCCGGAAAATGCCGCCCTCTGCCGGAAAATGCCGCCCTCCGCCACCCAGGAAGCTGCCACCATCAGCCCCTCCTCGTGCACAGATGAGAAGACCCCTCCCCTTTTGATTTTCGCACAAGCCCTTCATTTGCTTGGCTGCCGAACTTGAGAGCACATAAAAAAAGAAAAGAAACTTGTAGATGGCAGTAGCTGAGAGAAAGAGAGGGAGACATGATTATTAAAGGAGGAGAGTGTTAAAAGAGGAGTGTGAATGAATATACATAAAGAAAGGTGACAGCTAGCCTTATTAAAAGAATGATATTAAGTAAATGAAAGAGAGAAAAGGACAGGGATGTAGGAGGGTTCTAAAATGAATTAAAAAATTGAATGGTGACAGCCTTAGTTAAAGAAAGAGGGGGGGAGAGAGAGTTAGGGTATTAGAATAATGTTGAGTAGGTAGTGTTATTAATATGGTGTTAACATGATGATAACCATGTAATTAACTAAATATTGGGTTAGCATTAATACGATTGTTAATATTAGTTAACTAGTTAGTATTAAATTTTAACAGCTTGTTATTTGTTATTAGATATGTCAGAATAAAATGAGGCGTATAATATTAGTGTAACACAATATAAACATCACCCTAGCCAGAGAACCCGATAAAATTAGACGAACCCACTTTAAGGATTAACTTGATATTTTGACTATCTCGCAATATATCTAATTTGGTGATTTGTTTAACTAAAACAGAGAACCACTATCATTGTAACGAAGTACCCGTCGAGACGAACCCAACGGCACCAAAATCACCGAAATCAGGCAAGTATACGATTTATAATGAATTTTCGAAGTTGGATGTTAAATTGGTCTGTTGTATGTAAAGTTGCATAACTTAGAATCAACACGTGAAATGACGCGTGATATTACCACAATGTCATCTGTGGCTAAAAATGTAATCCAACGGCATATAACTTGATATAACTTAGTTTATAACAATAACAAGAAAAATCAACTTTCAGTTCGTTTTCGTTAAATCGCATGTTCACCCTTTTTGCTAAAATTATTGTGAATGATATTTTCGGTACTCTTGTAACATAGAAAATGCTGCACGGAAATAAATGATCATGTTATTTAATTGATGCATGCCTTGAAATAATTATGTAGCCTGTGACATCGTGAGATCGTGCGCCTCGAAGGCGGAATCGTGATTTTTCGTGCTGACATTGATTTGACAAATTCGTGCTTGTGAAATGACTAGGCTGGCTCGTGTTCCAGCACAATCTTGGGTGGGGTTAGGGTTGAGCGGCTACTAGGCGTATGAAAAGGTACTCTCTTCAAGGACACCACCCGTATGCGGTGGGTTAGCGCCAATCACGGTAAGCCCCCGTGAGAAGAACGACTCACTCATCACGACCTAAAGGCGTGAAATGCTAAACTTGCAACCTGAAATTGTTATCTCAGTTGAATTGACATGCTAATGAACCAAAGAAAAGATTTACTTTACTTGTTAAACTGCTTAGAACTGCATGATAGGATGTTTTTTACTTTATTTCAGCTTGTTTAATCATGTTGTCGCTATCTCATTTAAATGATTAATGCCTCTTAAATTCAGTATAAATTTGTATATATCTTGCCTCGGGTTTCTAACCTTTACTTGCAGACCCTTGCTGACATACATTCATATTTTTTGGATGTATGTCAGATCCCGAGCCTGAGTACCAGGAGGTTCCTTACGAGAAACCTGACTTAGAGAGTTAGGAGGTTGCCGTAGACGCCGAGTCTTTCCCTATGGAGGACTGGTGGACTTTTTTGCTGCTGCTTATTTTTAGTTTGCTTTCAGTTATTGTTAAGTGTACGTTTTTACTTTGGCCCAGCTGGGGCTTGTTGTTGTATTTCGTGTGGACGTTTATTATTTCTACTTGTGGCTTGTAATGTATGAATATTTTTATCGTTCTGAAAAGCATGCAAAGGACCTCCCATGCATAGACGCTTATTGAGCTCGAGCTTCACCGCTCCAGTTCAAGCGGACCTCAGTAACACTCTCGCTTCTGTCGTATTTTGGGAAGCGGGGCGTTACACTCTTTGTGGGAGTTTGGTTCTTTCTGTGTGAGAGAATAAATCCTCTGTGTGAGGTCTCTTTGTGTGAGAGTAAGGATTTCTCTATGTGAGAATCCAAATCCTTTGTGTGAGGTATCTCTGTGTGAGATTGTATTCACTTCTCTTTGTGGGAATTAAAGTGAATATTGGTGTGACTGGACGTACCCAAATTTTGGGGAACCAGTGTAAAATTCTTGTGTTTGCATTTGTTGTTGTTGAGCATACACTTTAATTTCTGCTGCTTATTGCGCTTTAATTTCAGTACCTTTTAATTATGCATGTTGCTTGCTATTACACTATTCACCATCCCTCTAGTGTGTGTAGCACTGCAGGATCCCTTACAATTGGCATCAAAGCCTTGGTTTGGTGGCTTTTGCAAGCATGACTTCTAAGTCTCAACAACCCCTCTCCCTTCCTCCCATCTTCAAAGGCAAATACTTCTCAATATGGAGGAAGAACATGTTCCATTGGCTTGATGTGCATGAGAAGTCCTTAATTACTTCGGATGTCGAAGAGTGGAATGCTTTGCTCCATGCTCTCTCTCTCCGAAAATTGCTAAGAAAGTGAAGGAGTTCGAGATGACCAAGGAGATATGGGAATATCATGATGAAAAGTATGGTGGATAGGAATCTTGCGATGATGAGAGCATCATTGGTAAGGAGGTATCTCGTAACTCTCTCGTTCAATGCAGTAATTTTATTGAAAATGATAATGTGTTGTTTATGGACTCTTTCAATGCGAAAAATAACAAGCTTGAGAGAGATGATCGCGCACACACTTCTTTATCATCCAAACATCGTGATGATACATAAACCATTGCATTAAATCAAGAAAAGATTGCTCTTGATTCTCATGTGTGCATGTTGAGCAAAGATAATGACTCTCTTAAAGCTTGTATTAAGTATGATCGTGATTTTCACACATCTGTGAAAGAAAGTCTGTATGCATCGCATAATGTTGAACTTAATTATTTGCATACCGAGAAAGATATTCTTCTTTCTCAATTGAGTGCCTTTGAGGGATGAGAATGCTTTTCTCAAACTCCAAATGGAGAAGATGCAGTCGGAGTTTGATTACAACATTTTGAGAGATGAGACCTGATCGGTCCATATTTTACACCTTTTTTCTGCATATTTGCATGCCATTTCGGTTGCTCATATTGCGATTTTCACGATTATTCGATGATATTGTGTCACTTTTCACTATTTCTTGTTTTTGTCGGATTTCAGAAAATATGAGCAATTGGGAGCAAAATTGAGCTTAAAGGACTTGCACGCATAACAGAGCATCGCTCATGGACTTATTGAGGACCTATCAGCGATAGAAGACGAGTGGAAGAAGAAAGAACGTCGTAGGAGCGACGAGGAAGCGAAATGATGAAGATTGGGCATTTTCAGCATGCCACTCGGCCGAGTGAAGGAGTCACTCGGCCGAGCAAAGAGGCCCGCTCGGTCGGCCAGATCGGACACGCAATTACTTGAAGATTAGCGTGCACTCGGCCGAGTGACGACATCCTACTCGTCCGAGTATGGAGACACCACTCGCCTAAGTGGCACACAAACGACGGCATCCAAAAGACCTGTAATCCGTCAGTCGACTACGAGCTCCGACTCGGCCGAGTACCAAAAGCCCCTCAGCCGAGTGACATTTTCCGCTCGGCCGAGTGATGCCGAGGACACGCATCACCCAGATTTTCAGACAGCCTCCCACTCTTTTGACATCTGCTATCATTCTAGCAATAAAATTATTTTTATTATATTTTTAATGGATAGTAAACTTCATGACGATTCCAACGCCACTAAGAACGTGCAAATCGGAGGTCGGATGAAATCTGGGGAATTTCTGCAAGTTGATGCTGCAGTGCTGGAATTTCCACTCGGCCGGGTCACATGTTCCACTCGGCCGAGTGCGGCCTGGGCCCAGATTTTAAGTTGCGGTTTGGGCTGTTTTTGGGCACGAATTTGAGGGGTTTTCTAGGGTTATTTGCTAGGGTTTTGAGAGACTATATAAGGGTTTTGTAGCCACCATTAGAGGAGGTTCCCATTATGTTTTCTTAGATTTATTTTTAGAGGTTAGGCCATGCCCTAGGCCCCCTCTTGGATCAAAAAGCTTGTATTTGGATTAGAATTCTTCATCAAAGCTAAGTATTTCTATTCTTATTATTTGAATCTTTGATTTGCTATCTTTTTACATGCAAGCAATTGTTTTTATTGATTCCTATATCGTTGTTGCTATGCTTGAGTAGATTTGATGTTCTAGGGCATGGGGATGAACCATATGGATCTAATTTCATATTTGTGATGAATGAATTTCTAAATTGCTAGAATTGCTAGGAGGTTAGGTTGTGATTGATTTATTACGGATAGCTAGGGATTTCCATCGATCTAGGATTTGCAAGAGATTGGATTCTAATCGATGGGAAGGCCTAGATATTCGATTTAGGTTTATAATTGAGATTCTCTAGACTTGGTTTGCAAGAGATTGGACCAAAGCTAGGATTTTTATTATAAATCTATACCCATATTCGTTTGCAAGAGATTGGACGAATATGAACTATCACAACCTAGATCGTAACTCGAGTTTGCACGAGAGTGGGCTCGAGGGGCGATTGAACGATGATGTCGATCCTAATGCTAGTGGCTTAGGCTAGGGTTTGCAAGAGATTGAGCCCTATCCTAGGTTGCTATAGACCGGCAATAGCGCGAGAGCGTGAGCTTGGTTCTCTATTCAGTTACGACTAGTTCACCCCAACACAAGCCTAGTAATATTGAGATTCACTATTTACAATGATGTATGACGATCCGTAGTGGGGATTCCCTAGCTCTAGACACTTTTATTATATATTGTATTTGAACCGATATTTGACCAACATCTCTATTGCCAACACCGACATCCACCACCATTTCCATTATATCATTCCATAACCATCTCCACCAATAAAACATTCGTACTCAAACCAACCTAGGATAGATTGGAGCCAACACCACCTCATTGTGTTCGATACCCGCTCGCCACTTGACTGTGCGCTTGCGGTAAACTACAATCGTTCTCCGGGTGTATATCCGGGGCCGATCAAGTTTTTGGCGCCGTTGCCGGGGATTTATCTCCGTGCATATATGCCATACTAGGTTGTGCTCTAGGGTTGCATTTTGGAGCGATCAAGTTTTTGGCGCCGTTGCCGGGGAGGTGTTTCCCGTTGGGTGCCAATTTGTCACAATTAGGTTGATTAGATTACATTAAAAAAACAAAACAGAACAAAATCAAAAAAACATTGAGAAAGATTTTTTCCCACCACCTGCTATTATTATCTTTATCTCTCTTTGTACCACTGATGTCTTTTCCAGGTTGTTTACTTTGATTGATCAGGTACAGTTGTTGCAGCGATGGTGCTTCCAAAGAAAATGCGAGCAGGCTCTATACAATCCTACATATATCTCGCTACATTCTATCAGGCTGATGGAGAATCCTTCGGGGAAGCCTTGTCTAGGTTTGAAGGAATGTTAGAAATGTTCCAGACGGAGTCAGACCATGAGTGGAATGACTCCACGCTATTTGATATCTTCACTAGAAGGCTAAAGGGACCCTCACGTGAGTTTTTGAAGAGGATGCAAGTGGGGAAGTTCAGTGATCCACAGTTGGCAGCAGCCTTGGAGCAAATGATAGATGATACTCGACCTACCGGTTCACTAACCATTACGGTAAGTAAACCATACGACCAAGTATTCATCGATTTTGTTATGGCTAATGTCTCTGGTGCAGGTACTATCATAGATGGAGTGTATGCTTCACTTGAAGGTGATCATATCCACCTTTATACCATCAACACTCCACAAATAGAGACATCTGAGCTGCCAAAGGACGACACGTACACGGACCTATTGAGAAACATTGTCGACGTAGTTCAAAATTCCGGTCCATTGACAATAACGGCAGGTGATCCTTTTGAGCTTGAATTTCAAAACTTTATTACTCATTGTATCTCTTCCACAGGCACAATTGATGATGGAGTCTACGCTCTAATTGAGGGGCACAAGACCCATTTTTACACCATGGTCGAGATACATGAGCCTATAGAGCCACCTTATGCCGTCATCACCTCCCCCTGCCACCCACCTGAGTCAGAGCAGCCTATACCATCAGAGGATATTATTGTGGAGGTCATGCAAACATTAGTGGAGCAGACCATCGAGGAGGACGTGACTTTGGACGATGACATCTGCACACAGATGGAGCCCGAATTATGCCCCCCTCCTTTCGAGCTACCGCAGCCATCCCCACCGTCTACAGAGGCTGAGCATCCCTCAGAGGACCACGCTTCCACTAATGTTGAGGACAATCCCACAGAGCTTATGGCTCCCCTTCAGGGAGATCTCTTTACTCCCTCATCTCCTACATTTGATTCTCCTCCCGTGTATGATGTTTTTTATGATTTAGATTTTGGCAACTCATCGTGCCTTTTGCAGGATTCATGTACATACGATCAACAGGTACGATGGGACGTATACAAGGAGGAGAGCGAGGAGTTAGCACCCATGGACGCTATTGAATATGATCAGGAGGTGCGATGGGATAAGTCTGACGATGATGAGGAGCTGCCTGATGAGACCTACGCTTATATGCCCAAGCTACCTGAACAACCTGAGGCGAACAATGAGGAGTTGATCGACGTGGTATAAGAGAGTGGAGATTTTTTCCAGGGAAGTGTTTTCACCCGTCTTTAATTTTAAATACTTATGTTGATGACCCTCTTTGGAATACATTTATTTTGGGGAAGAATTATCCACATCAGATTGATGCGGCTTATCTCTTGCAGGGTACAGGTGGAGTCCTTGGAGAGGTGCTGGGAGCCGCATTACTGGAGTCTGATGGAGTCCGTGGACATACGCGCCTGGCGGAGCCACGGAAAGAGCAGTTGGAGCAGTTGCCTGCACCGGCAAAGATACTAGATCCGCCTTTTGCTATAGGTGATATCAATCCAGTAGTGTAGAAATTTTTATGCTTTCAATAAACCCGAATCCTCTCGACCGCGAGGGGACCGTATAGATTTGATTGAATAAATATCACCTCATATGACGGCAACAAAAATTTTTACACCCCAAACCCATTATATATATTAATTGCCATCTCCATATTTTGATGTGTCACATCCTTTTGCTCACCACATTCGAGCATTTCTTTCAAGTGAAACCTTACTTTCTTATTCGTTTGACTTGATCACGCTTTGCAAAGCCATGACATTTTTGGTCAAGTCATTTGAATAGGATTGTTTGGTATAAGCTTGGGGGAAGGCGCTCTCATGCACCATTGTATGTGCATGTAGTTGCATTAGGATTTCATGTCATTCATTTCATCATTTTTCATTCACCTCCCTCATATTTATCGTTGTTCCTCATATTTTTCCTTTTATGATCACATTGAGGACAATGTGAAGTTTAAGCTTAGGGGAGTGCATTTCCATGCCATTTAGATGCATTAGTTGCATTTTTACTTTATTTTAGGGTTTTTAAATTTTTCAAAATTTTTGCATCATCTTTTTGATTTTTCCATCTTATTTTCCTTTTATGTGTGTTCATGCATCTTATTGTGTGCTTGATTTTCTTTTCTTTCCCCTCTTTTATTTGTATTTCTTTATTTTCCTTTTCTCTTCTTCCGCTAGATGAGTTTTGTATGATGATATCTCTTATTGCTTTACCAACCATCACGATGCTTATTATTCCTTGCCATGCTACTTAGAGTATTCCATAGTCTTGCTATTCACATGTGCTTGCAAATCTATTTCTTTTGATGATTCCTCTACATGAATGCATGATATTAATTGAAACTGAATGTATGGATTAGTGTTTAGTATGCTTTTGTTGGAAATGCACCAAGATTCACGCATCATTAGTATATCTGAAGCATCAGTTTTATTGTCTTATTCACCTTCTGTTGCATGCCTGATATGGTTGTAAACTTTACTGCTTGACTTCACTATTTATTAAAATGATTGAGAATATCCATGCTTACATATGAGTTTTAGTTGAAGTATTATTTTATTGAACCGTTCGTGCACATCTTATAGTGAAACGAGTGTTACATTATTTCTTTCTCCACATATATCTTTTTATTCTCTACATGTCACTTGAGTTCACCTCCTAAAGCTACTTATATCGCATCTATTTCCCATAAATCCCCACAAAAGAAAAAGTTAGCTCCAAAAAGTCCAAAAAGCCAAAAAAGAGCCAAAAACCAAAAATACAAATCATATAGCTCCTACAAAAATCTGAAAAGAAAAATGAGAAACAAAATGTTCAAAAAGAAAAAGAAAGATATTTCTCTATCTCATTATTGGAGCCACAAAATCTTGGGAAACCCAAGGCAAAAATCCCATTTTCCACTATCATATTCCTTTAGATGTGATGCCTCAAGCTAAGCTTGGGGGGTGAACTCGTTTGACCATATGAGTGAGCACGACATTAGAGTGGAGATGTGCACGAATGAGGAAGTTTGATAATGCTGAAACTTAGCAAAATACTTTAGTTATGGAGATTTCTTATGAATCGATATAAATATGTGAGTGCCATGATTTATTCCATTCTCCATTGCATGTTTGGTGTGATTCTTATATGCTTCATTTATAACTTTTGATTGAAAAGTGCATTGCCAACATTTGTATATTAAATCCTATGAAATGCGTGACGTGGATATGAATTGATTGTATGAATTTAGAGAATCCCTTTTGTTGTTCTTAAAAGCTTGCAATTACCATGTTTATGTAAGATATGAAATCCTTATAGCATGTGATTTGTATTTTCCAAGTTATCGTGATGTGTAGCTTATGGCTTGAGAACTGAGAGAAGAATCTAGCGACCCCTTCCACCTCGTGTTCTTTCTTTTTCATTTCATTTTCTTTATTTTCATCTCCCGAGTTTGTCTCTCTACTTATCTTCCTCGAGGACGAGTAAGAGGTAAGCTTGGGGGATTTTGATCGGTCCATATTTTACACCTTTTTTCTGCATATTTGCATGCCATTTCGGTTGCTCATATTGCGATTTTCACGATTATTCGATGATATTGTGTCACTTTTCACTATTTCTTGTTTTTGTCGGATTTCAGGAAATATGAGTAATTGGGAGCAAAAATGAGCTTAAAGGACTTGCACGTGTAACGGAGCATCGATCATGGACTTATTGAGGACCTATCAGCGATAGAAGACGAGTGGAAGAAGAAAGAACGTCGTAGGAGTGACGAGGAAGCGAAATGATGAAGATTGGGCATTTTCAGCATGCCACTCGGCCGAGTGAAGGAGTCACTCGGCCGAGCAAAGAAGCCCGCTCGGCCGTCCAGATCGGACACGCAATTACTTGAAGATTAGCGTGCACTCGGCCGAGTGACGACATCCTACTCGTCCGAGTATGGAGACACCACTCGCCCGAGTGGCACACGAACGACGGCATCCAAAAGACCTGTAATCCATCAGTCGACTACGAGCTCCGACTTGGCCGAGTACCAAAAGCCCCTCGGCCGAGTGACATTTGCCACTCGGCCCAGTGATGCCGAGGACACGCATCGCCCAGATTTTCAGACAGCCTCCCACTCTTTTGAAATCTGCTATCATTCCAGTAATCAAAGTATTTTTCTCATATTTTTATGGATAGTAGACTTCATGACGATTCCAACTCCGCCAAGAATGCGCAAATCGGAGGTCAGATGAAATCTGGGGAATTTCTGCAAGTTGATGCTGCAGTGCTGGAATTTCCACTCGGCCGGGTCACATGTTCCACTCGGCCGAGTGCGGCATGGGCCCAGATTTTAAGTTGCGGTTTGGGCTATTTTGGGCACGAATTTGAGGGGTTTTCTAGGGTTATTTGCTAGGGTTTTGGGAGACTATATAAGGGTTTTGTAGCCACCATTAGAGGAGGTTCCCATTATGTTTTCTTAGAGTTATTTTTAGAGGTTAGGCCATGCCCTAGGCCCCCTCTTGGATCAAAAAGCTTGTATTTGGATTGAAATTCTTCATCAAAGCTAAGTATTTCTATTCTTATTATTTGAATCTTTGATTTGCTATCTTTTTACATGCAAGCAATTGTTTTTATTGATTCCTATATCGTTGTTGTTATGCTTGAGTAGATTTGATGTTCTAGGGCATGGGGATGAACCATATGGATCTAATTTCATATTTGTGATGAATGAATTTCTAAATTGCTAGAATTGCTAGGAGGTTAGGTTGTGATTGATTTATTACGGATAGCTAGGGATTTCCATCGATCTAGGGTTTGTAAGAGATTGGATTCTAATCGATGGGAAGGCCTAGATATTCGATTTAGGTTTATAATTGAGATTCTCTAGACTTGGTTTGCAAGAGATTGGACCAAAGCTAGGATTTTTATTATAAATCTATACCCATATTCGTTTGCAAGAGATTGGACGAATACGAACTATCACAACCTAGATCGTAACTCGAGTTTGCATGAGAGTGGGCTCGAGAGGCGATTGAACGATGATGTCGATCCTAATGCTAGTGGCTTAGGCTAGGGTTTGCAAGAGATTGGGCTCTATCCTAGGTTGCTATAGACCGGCAATAGCGCGAGAGCGTGAGCTTGGTTCTCTATTCAGTTACGACTAGTTCACCCCAACACAAGCCTAGTAATATTGAGATTCACCATTTACAATGATGTATGACGATCCGTAGTGGGGATTCCCTAGCTCTAGACACTTTTATTATATATTGTATTTGAACCGGTATTTGACCAACATCTCTATCGCCAACACCGACATCCACCACCATTTCCATTATATCATTCCATAACCATCTCCACCAATAAAAAATTCGTAGTCAACCCAACCTAGGATAGATTGGAGCCAACACCACCTCCTCGTGTTCGATACCCGCTCGCCACTTGACCGTGCGCTTGCGGTAAAACTACAATCATTCTCGGGGTGTATATCCGGGGCCGATCAAGTTTTTGGCGTCGTTGCCAGGGATTTATCTCCGTGCATTTGCGCCATACTAGGTTGTGCTCTAGGGTTGCATTTTGGAGCGATCAAGACCTTGGCTCTCAAGTCAAAATGTTGTGAGCTTAGCTCATGTCTATCCAAGAGGGATGACAACATGTCTTCACTCTTGAAGAAATGTGAGCTATTGTCTACTCAAATTGAAAATTTCAAATTGAGTAAGAACACGGTTTTGGGATCCTCTTCATTGAAGGTGAACAAACCAAGCTCTTCTCTTAGAAGCACCCAAATAAAGTTTATGGGGGAGCATTCTAATGAGAAAGTCCCATCGAACTCTTTTGGCTTAAAATCAACTATTATTTCTAAGCCAATGAGAAATCATGCATTTTTGTATTCCGGTCTTGCATATATTAAGAAACCTATTCAAAAACATGTTGATATGAATGCTTCTTCTTTGAATGCTATGCATGATGTTTGTACTCATAGGAAATCTTATTATTGCTTGCATGCTAGAATTGATGACAAACCTTTGCATGCTTCACATGTTCTTATGCATGGTAGAAATGCTTGTGTGAATGTTCCTAATGCTAAATTACATGTTTCACACACGGGGCACGCCAATGTTTATGTTCCACCTCATAAGCGTACACTCTCACCTCCTACTCATGCCGTAACCAAACCTCTTCTTAAGAATCCCAAATCACTTTCTTTGGGGATTCCTAAGAATGTTTCTAGGCTTAATAGGAATTCGTATATAGAATCATATGTTCGTCTTGTTATATTTTCATATGACTATATACGAAAACCAAACTCCACTTTTGTCTGGTTTCCACCTTGCTAGCTCACTCACATTGTTATTCATTATTTGGATACCATGCTTGTATGTTTATATTTTGTAACGACCCTCTTCCCAAAATGCCGGAAGCGAGAACGTTACTAAGGTCCGCATGAACTAAAGCGATGAAGCTCGAGTTCATTAAGCGTCTGTGACAACTATCGCACAGAATTCTTGCATGCATTCTGAACAATAAAAACATTCATATAATTAAAATCCACATCCAGAATTGTTCATACACGAAATAAACTGATAAGGCTTCAGCATGGCCAAAGGAACTACAACAAGCAGCATACCCTAAAACAAAGTACTAAAGCAATCTAAGGACAGGCAGCAACATCACTAGTCTCTAGTCCTCCACACGGAGCGACTAAGCGTCAACAATGAACTCCGGGCTCTCTAGGTCAGGCGTCTCAACCAAGTCCTCCGGGTACTCTGGCTCGTGGTTTGACATACATTCCAAAACACGAATGCATGTCAGCAAGGGTCTGCAAGTAAAAGTAAGATGTCCCTAAGCAAGATGCACGAATATTAATAATTTAGGAAACATTAATTGTTTGCACAAGATGTCAGCAACATAGTTATAAACATGGAAATTTTTAAAGTAAGATAAAGTACTTCTAAGCATGGCATTTCTACTGAATTTAAAGCAAACATGACAGTTCTAATATATTTAAAACAAACATAGCAGTTTTAATATATTTAAAACAAACATAGAAGTTCTAACTGTGAATAGAGTTGTAACAAGTTTTTCTAGTTTCATGCAAATGTTTTCTAACACGCTTGGTTCTCGTCTTTAAGTCGTGATGAGTGAATCGTTCTTCTCACGGAGGTATAATCGTGATTGACGCTAACCCACCGTATAGGTGATGCTCTTGAAGAGAGGATCCTTTTATACGCTTAGTGGCCGCTCAACCCTAACCCCACCCAAAAATGTGCTGAAACACGGGCCAGCCTAAATGAGTCACACGAGTTCACGATTTCACGATTTTGCCTTTTGGGCACACGAATTCACGAATTCAAGATTTTCGAATTGTTCCACAAATGTCCATTCTAGCAACCTATGTTCAAGTAAATTGTGAAGCATATGACCATATTAATTTCAGCATTTATCATGAGTTACCTCACTCTAAAACAATTTAAACAATGAAATTAAATGGGTTGTTTATTAAACATGCTGCAATCAACTATTTTTCGTTATTTACTCTTGAAACAAAAACATGCGAATTATATGTCAATGTGTCACATTTTAAGTATGGATTGTCATGGCATTTTTTGTGAACGTCATTTCACGGGACAAATTCTTGTTATTCAGCTTTAAGTGAAAACGACAAATTAAACATTCAGCTTCAAATATTCATGACAATTTGCACACTTGCCTGATTTTGATGAACTTGGGGTCGTTGGGTTCATCTTGACGAGAACTACGTACGGTTTGATCGGTTCGCTGGTTTGATTAAACATATGACAGAATTAGGTTCTTTCCAACATATTACATTATCAAAATAACTCGTACGACGTCTAATGATTCGATTTTATTACATTCACTAACCTAGGATGTGGGTTATAGCTTAGTAAGGGATAGATCTACTAACCGTTGACGCAGCAAAGGGTCGACACGTAGCACGGGGCAATGACATGTGTATGACTTCGGGACAGCGGCTGCGGCTGAAAACTCGCTACGGCAGCGAGGGGAGGAGGGGACAGCGGCGACTGGAGGCTGTCGGCAGTCTTAGGAGTGGTAGGTGGCGGCCTGGGGTTGCAATCGGGCTGTCTACAGGCGGGTGTGGGTCGTCGGAGTTCAGGCGAAGGCTGGTCGGACTGTTGGCGCTTGGAGAGGGGATGCGCAGGTGGTTTTGGTTGCAGGGAGCTGCTGGGCGACGGTGCGAGGCCTAGGCACGTATGAGTTTGGGTCGGGGGCTTTTGAGAGAGGAGGAGAGGCCTAGGGTTTCGGGTGTTTGGAGGGGGGAGAAGTTGCGCCTGGGTTGCCGGAGAGATGAGATGAGGCTAATGGGTTTTTCGGCGGTCAAGTGCGGGCTGATGATTGGATTGGGGAGTTTGCGGCGGACTGGGGGCTAGAGGGGGCTGCCGGTGTCGGTAAACGAAGGCCGTCGGAGGGAGGAGAGATGAGGTTAGGGTTTCGGGTACCTGGGGTATGCGGTTGAGAGGGGGGACTGTCGTGGGTTTCGAATGTGGGAAGATGGCCAGAGCGTGGGTTTGGCGCGTGGAGTTTTATTGCGTGGAAAAAACCCAGGGAGAAACATCAACTGTGGGTTTCTTGCGAGTTGAAACCGAGGTTTGTTTGGTTGCGTGAATGCCTAGGGGAGAGTAGGGTAGGTTTGCAAAAGAACTGGGGTTTTAGTTTTTTGTATGGAGATAGGTTCACGTGAAACCCAGGGACTTGGTTTGGGTTTTAAAGCAAGAAGGGCACAAGCCATGTGGTTACTTTTGTTTTTAATGGGAGCAAGAGAAAACCATGTGGTTACTTTTTTGTAGGGAGAAAGTTAAAGATGGAATGAGAACATTTGATGAGAGATTTGAGGGATATGGGGGACATTGATGGAAATAATGGGATACGATTAAGATTGGGATGGGATTTAATAATATCAATAGGTTTACATTTTAAAAGATTTGATTTAATAGGATTTGTTGCAAAACGTATAGAGATCTCAGAATTTTGAAATTCGAAGTTTATAAAAAGATATTTTATAAATTAATAATGATGTTATGGCAGATTGGTCCCTTGTCATCTAAAAATCACAAGGAAAATACCGAAGCGATCGCGCCTCCGAGGGGATCATGAATACGGGGTCCGGTCACGCGTCTGAGATACGAAAAAAATAATAATAACAAACGCATAAATACACATATAATAACCTAAATCGTACTAAATACGTACGACCGGGAAGTGGTCGTTACATCCTACCCACCTTACAGAAAATTCCGCCCTCGGAATTTCTATTAACTACTAGTCAGGAAACAAAAGGGGGCAGCGCTCTCTCATCTCTTCTTCTCTCTCCTAGGTGGACTCTCCTGGCGAGTCGTGCCACCACATCACTCTAACAAGATCTACGACATTGTTCCTGAGCGTCTTCTGACGTCGATCAAGGATTTGCACTGGCTGCTGCTCTTATGTCAGATCCGGCCGAACTGTAATCTCAGAGTAGTCCACAGCGTGAGAGGGGTTGCTGATATAATGACAAATCTGGGACATATGAAAGACGTCATGAACTCCCTCCAAGGATGGTGGCAGTGCTAAGCGATAAGCCACCTTTCCAAATCGCTCTAGCACATCGAAGGGTCCAATATATCTCGGACTGAGCTTGCATCACTTCCCAAAGTGGATCACTCCTCAATTTGGGGAGATCCTCGGGAATACATGATCTCCCAGATGAAACTCTAGAGGACGCCATTTAGCATCTGCCCAATACTTGTAACGGTCCTTAGCGATCCGAAGCTTGTCCCTGATATCTCACACAACATCAACCTCTTCTACTATCATCTCCGGTCCCAAAAGCTCTCTGTCCCGGATGTCATCTCAACTCATTAGCGATCGACATTTCCTCCCGTAGAGAGCAGCAAATGGCGCCATGCCAATGCTCGCCTGTTGGCTGTTTTTGTAGGAGAACTCCAGCAGATGTAGATGATCCTTCCATGAGCCTTTGAATTCCAGCATACAGGCTTTCAGTATATCCTCCAAAATCTGGATGATTTGCTCTGACTGGCCATCCGTCTACGGGTGATACGCAGAGCTGAATTTCAGACTGGTACCCAGATTAGTCTACAGACTCTTCCAGAACTGAGACATATACTGTAACGACCCGCTCTCTGGGGCCAGTTACTTATTTGATATTTGCCTACAGTTAACCAGTGAAACCAAAATAGCCACGCTGAAGAGATGAACAAAAATACCCAAATAGTGTCCAATTATTACAATCCACACTGTACAAATGTCTTGACAAAAATACATGAAAGAAAGAAAGTACATAGCAAAAATAAAACTGAAAGATGCGGTCTCAGAGTCGAACTCTGGCGTAATCAACTCAAGAGCATCTACCTCCATATGTACGTTGTCTGTGGTGCCACGAAGATGGAACCGTAAGTAAGTCACAATAATTCTAACGATAGAAAAAGAGGAGTGCACAAATATGGAGCAGGCTATAGTAAATAAGTGCGAAAAGTAAAGTAAAAACGAACATGCATGCAAGAGCGATAATTAAAGTGCTAGTAGCTGTGTAGGTGTAGTAAGTAAAGTGAATGTAGTGCGTAAAGTAAAGGTGACGGTGCAAGTGTAAAAGTAACGTACAAGCAACCATCGTGGCATAGGATAAGGTAGCAACAATATTTTAACCAGCAGGCAATGTAAAGACGATAGTAGGACAACCAGGCAGATGTAGTAACACTAAAAGGACAAGCAGGCAATAGTAACACTAAAAGTATGTGACTTATATAGGAAGGTACAGTGTGCGACCATTGAGCTCATCTCCTGCCACAGGGGCGCTCACCCGGGCGGATCTCATTTCACTTTAGTCGGTACATTTCATTTAGTCTGTTGGTATGGTACGGTGCAATGTGTAGATGGCTCGCAGTCGCTCCCGCACTTTCACTAATATAAGTTTACCATAAAAACCCAGTGCAGTGCCAACTATCTTTAAGCATTCAACTTCAATAAGATGTTCCAGCAATATGATGTCAAGGCAGTATATCACTCAGTCAATGTGTTGCAATACGATATGTCAATTTTGTTCCAAAAGTATTACATTCAAAAGCATTAGCGACACTCCAAAGAGCTTCATTTGTTGAAAAGTCAAGGCAGAACCCTCAACAGAGAATGTCAATCCTGAGCAATGATTTGAAGTCCAACAACTAAAACATCGATCCATGCTTCGAGCATGTCGTATTTCCATTTAGTACACTATTTTCCATTACGTAAACTATCTACGTTTCTAAGGTTAGAATTTACTGTGACTTACAATATCGGGCTCGTCGTAGCAAGACAAGGTTGGAGTTAGAGCGCGAGGATTGGTACCTGTAAACACAAGAAATTATCAGTTAATGGTTACACTAATTTCTATTTAATTAATTGGTCATTTTGATTTTCAAAACCGGATGAAACGGTTTCGGAAACCGTTCAAAATTTTTATATGAGCCGAAAATAAATATTATAATTTTACTGTAAGAGGAAAATATTTTCAGAAGACACTGGTAATTTTTATAATTTTTAGAAACTCAAAAGTCACTTTAACACCCAATTTTACTTAAGTAACGTAATCCTTCAATAATTTATTCTGGATGCAATACTAGTCGAAAATGTTTAAGTGAGCAGTCAAAACGACCGTCTTGAAGATTACTATAACATATATTTTTATCACATATCAGTGTATATGAAAACAGAGAGTTACGGATTTTTAAAAGATTTGCGTATTTAAGTTTTAGGCTAAAAAATTTATTTTGGTAAAACTAAGCATCTGATAGAGATGAGACTAGTGCCATTGGGTCCAGAATGTCATTTCTGATTTTTAAAGCTAGTCTCCTATTTTTATGACTTGTGTATTATTTATTATGAATTTTAGACCAATAAATCCATTTAATAAATATTAAATATGTAAATACGAGTGTTTTTACGTATTCGTATCTATAACTTCACCTTCGTTTCCCGGAATGCACATGCAGCGAAGAGCGGGGGGGCTCTTCGCGTTCGTGTCGTCGCCGACGGCGACTGGGGGGGGCAGCGGAGGCCGGTGAGGGGCGGCGCGTCTCCGGTGACCCGGCGAGCGGCAGAAGCAGCCACGGTGGCGCTGCTAGTTGAGGGAGGCGGAGCAGGAGATCTGTGAGCTCGAGATAAGGGCGGCGTTTGTCGAAGGCGTGATGAACGGCGGAGGGAGCGGCTTCGGGGGTGTGCTGCTGTGGGGAGCGGACGGCGGATGCGGGGCTTCGCACTTCGCTGGAGTGCCACGACGGCAGGCGAGGAGCTCGAGCGGATCGGGGGTCTCAGGCGGGGTTGATCACGGGGAGAGTGAGAGCGGGGCGGTGGAGCTAAGTGGCGGGAGTACGAGAGTGGAGAGCGACATTGAATCGTGGGAGAAGGGGATGCGTTCGTGCATGGGTTCAAGAGAGAGGGTCTGGGTTTGGCCTTGAGAGCTGAGAGTGGAAGGAGGGCCTTACGTGCTTTCGGATTGAAGAAAGAGGGAGAGATATGGTGTGTGTGTGTGTGTGTGTGTGGGTTGGGGAAGAGAGAGAGGGGTTTGAGAGGGAGAATAAGCTATGTGTTAGCCTGGGAACGAAAGAAAGAGGAGGGGATGTGTGGATTAACTGAGGGAAATACGCATGGGTCCTTATAAT
The DNA here is from genome assembly GCA_030789695.1 of Scilla litardierei. Lineage (NCBI taxonomy): Eukaryota > Viridiplantae > Streptophyta > Magnoliopsida > Asparagales > Asparagaceae > Scilla > Scilla litardierei. The sequence goes on along the minus strand of CM061142.1, from coordinate 665,188,919 downwards.
AAGAGTAGGGTGAGGGTTACGCAGCATGTGAATAGGTTAGGTTAAATAATTAGGGTTAAGTAAAAATTAAAACGTAATTAGTAAGTAATTAGTAAAAATACTTAGAAACACGAAATTACAATTTTGTCCCTACTAGTAAACGTGTCCGAAAAATTATGAAAACATACCCACGGATCGTATCGTTGCGAGGATCGCGAATACGAAGTCCGTTTCAGGGTTTGAGTTACGGAGATACTAGTTTTAGGCCAAAACGTTTAGAAAGCGGGTTTGCGGGTTCTAGGTTGAAATGATATCAAAAAATTACAAAATTAATGTGGGGAGCCCTAAATAATCATAGGATGCTATTGTAGAAGTTTGAAAATGTTTTGAAAATGTTTGAATAGCAAATTAATTTGTTAAGTAAAAACAGTAATTATTGAAAAATGAATTTTTATGGAAATTCTTTTGAGTATTTGAGGAAATCTGAAATTACTGAAATACATTATAATTAGTCTAGTGCTTCAAATATTTTTATAAGGATTTTTCGAAATTATTTAAAACTCCTGATCAACCACTACAAAATACCTTTTAAAATGAAATTACATTAAATACTTAATTTAAATGTATTGGAAAAATACAGGCTGTTACATCCCACCCTCCTTAAAAGAATTCCGTCCTCGGAATTTAAAAATCTTAATAAAATAAATAATTGATGTTATGAAGAAGCTCAAGCAAATAAATGATAAAAACGATGGTAATCTAGTAAATCAGGTTGTAAATGAAATATAATGTGATATCATAGCATCAAGAAAACAAGAGTTGCTATATGTGAATACATACTATTGACATCACCATAGCTTCCGTAATTAGTCTCGAGACCTAGTATCATCATAATAAGTATCTTGACTTTTCAAGTAGCCAAAAGTTAATATGGCGTTACATGAAAATGATAGTTATTATGATAATATCTATTTAGACTTGGAACTTGAGGTGATAAGTCCATAGCAAGCTATTTAAACATAAATTTTTTTTCATCTTATACTAATAATGACGTATTGGTTCATAACCAAATAAGTCATCAATATAGCATACAAAAACATAATGACTAATCCATATGGGTTCGTGCAGTTATATCGTAACCAGCCAAACACAAAAGACGTCAACACCCATGCTACCTAACTACAAAGCAATATCCAGATCGACACCAAAAGACAAATATAAGGCAAACTTTCAAGGACCAAAATTATCGCCACCACTTCTTCCAGCAATCTTCATAACATCCAACAAGAAGCCAGCATCAAGACCATCTCCCAAATCCAAGCACAAGACTGACATCCAACTTCAATACCTAAGGCCAATAGCAAGCCAATACTCATCCCCAATGATACTCCTTGCCAACTCCATTGTTTGACATCCACAGTCATCACCATCAACCCTAAACAATTCAACGACCAATAACTCACGGTCCAACAAACACGAAGGAGTGGGCCCAAGAAGGAAACGAAGCGGGGCACCTTAAGGGGCAAGATCCAGGATAATGAGCTTGAAAGAACACCAAGAACAGCGACTTCCCAAGATCTCACCCACACGGCAACAGCGAGGGTGGCGACGAGGATTGTCGCTAAGCCCAACAATCTCCAAGGTCGTCGGTGGGCCATCGGCGGCTGTCGATCCATGGCGACGAGGGCTACGACTGCTCGACGTGGCGGGGCCACTAGAATCGGGTGGAGCGGTGGAGCTTCAAGTGAGGCCGGAGGAGCTGGAGGTGAGATGGGACGAGCTCGCTTGGGGGAGAGGCCGGGAGGAGGAGTGGATGATGCTGGGGCGAAGGGGAAGCCACGGGATGGCTTGATGAGGAAGGAGATAAGGGGTTTTAAAAAGGGGGGCACCGAAAGTTGTCCGTAGGGTAGACTAAATTAGGCGGGACCGGGGCTCGAGGAGAGGAAGCGGACAGAGGAAATAAAGAGGGGGGATGGTAGGTGGAAAAGGATTCAATCCATGGGGAAATGGGTACAAGATGATAGCAATGGATAGAAAAATACGAGTTCAAAAAGACGAAGAAGAAGTAGCTGCTCATGCTTGCATGTCTCAGTTTGGTTCGTCTCAAATTTTCTAGCACCATCCTCCAATACTTCTGAGCATCCTTCGATTCGCTTCCGTTGTCGAACTCGAACTTCTGGTGATCGAAAAGTCGAACGCTACCCTCCTTAAAATAGACGCAGCTAGAGTTTAGGGGAACTAAACGCGATTAGGAAGAATCATAAGAATTAGTAGAATGATCAGAAGGTCATCATTAGCCAAAGAAAGGGTGATAGTGATGAAGATCGATGGCGTTACATAATCATGATTCACGTCCTTGCGGTCCAGCGGACACGGCTAGGAAAGTGACTAAGCCATGATCACCTACCTCCAGTCTAGCTAGGGTGATCCAACAAACTTAGCCAAGCACATTGACCGAATCATGGTCCATTGAAGGAAGCTTATCATTTATATGTGTGCCATCATCAATGAAGGAGGGGTGATGATGATGAAGTGGGTAGATAGTTCAACCTATGAAAAATCACTATAACTGCTAGCAAAAAAGGTTACTAGGGAGGGTATGACCAAGAATGGAACACGAGTTCCTAAGCAAGGGTTAAGAGTTCAAAGGAAGTAAGCAAGATCTAATGAAGATGGTAATAAGGACGTTTCACCCGTATATCCAATACAGGTGAACACCCGAGACATCCCGTACTCGTGGTTAGTTTGAGTATTTTATATTGTACATCCTGATCTTGCTATATTGTTCACGAGGTAGTTAGCGCGGACCTGCATGGGCCACCAAACTTGTAACGACCCACTCTCGGTGGCCAGTTACTTATTTGATATTTACGCAGGTCATGCAGTTAACCAGTGAAACCAAAATAGCCACGATGCAGAGGTGAACAAAAATACCCAAATAGTTTCCAATTATAACAATCCATATTGTACAAATGTCTCGACAAAAATACATGAAAGAAAGAAAGCACATCGCAAAAATAAAACTGAAAGCTACGGTCTTCAGGGTCGAACTCTGGCGCTATCAACTCAAGATCATCTACCTCCATATGTATGTCGTCTGCGGTGCCACGAAGATGGAACTTGTAAGTAAGTTACAGTAATTCTAACGATAGAAAAAGAGGAGTGCACAAATATGGAGCATGCTATAGTAAATAAGTGCGAAAAGTAAAGTAAAAGCGAACATGCATGCAAGAGCGATAATTAAAGTGCTAATAGCTGTGTAGGTGTAGTAAGTAAAGTGAATGTAGTGCGTAAAGTAAAGGTGACAGTTCAAGCGTAAAAGTAACGTGCAAGAGCAACAATCGTGGCATGGCATAAGGTAGCAACAATATTTTAACCAGCAGGCAATGTAATGACGATAATAGGACAACCAGGCAGATGTAGTAACACTAAAAGGACAAGCAGGCAATATTAACACTAAAAGTATGTGACTTATATAGGAAGGTACAGTGTGCGACCATTGAGCTCATCTCCTGCCACAGGGGCGCTCACCCGGGCGGATCTCATTTCACTTTAGTCGGTACATTTCATTTTGTTGGTCGGTATGGTACGGTGCAATGTGTAGATGGCTCGCAGTCGCTCCCGCACTTTCACTAATATAAGTTTACCCCAAAAACCTAGTGCAGTGCCAACTATCTTTAAGCATTCAATTTCAATAAAATGTTCCAACAGTATGATGTCAATGCAGTATATCACTCAGTCATTGTGTTGCAATACGATATGTCAATTTTGTTCCAAAAGTATGACATTCAAAAGCATTAACGACACTCCAAAGAGCTTCATTTGTTGAAAAGTCAAGGCAGAAACCTCAACAGAGAATGTCACTCTTGAGCAATGATTTAAAGTCCAACAACTAAGACATCGATCCATGCTTCGAGCATGTGGTATTTCCATTTAGTACACTATTTTCCATTACGTACACTATCTAAGTTTCTAAGGTTAGAATTTATTGTGACTTACAATATCTGGCTCGTCGTAGCAAGACGAGGTTGGAGTTAGAGCGCGAGGATTGGTACCTGCAAACACAAGAAATTATCACTTAATGGTTACACTAATTTCTATTTAATTAATTGGTCCTTTTGATTTTCAAAACCGGTTGAAACAATGTCGGAAACCGTTCAAAATTTTTATATGAGCCGAAAATACATATTATAATTTTACTGTAAGAGGAAAATATTTTCAGAAGACACTGGTAATTTTTATAATTTTTAGAAAATCAAAAATCACTTTAAACCCCAATTTTACTTAAGTAACGTAATCCTTCAATAATTTATTCTGGATGCAATACTAGTCGAAAATGTTCAAATGAGCAGTCAAAACGACCGTCTTGAAGATTACTATAACATATATTTTTATCACATATCAGTGTATATGAAAACAGAGAGTTACGGATTTTTAAAAGATTTACGTATTTAAGTTTAGGCTAAAAATTTTATTTTGGTAAAACTAAGCATCTGATAGAGATGAGACTAGTGCCATTGGGTCCAGAATGTCATTTCTGATTTTTAAAGCTAGTCTCCTATTTTTATGACTTGTTTATTATTTATTATGAATTTTAGACCAATAAATCCATTTAATAAATATTAAATATGTAAATACGAGTGTTTTTACGTATTCGTATCTATAACTTCACCTTCGTTTCCCGGAATGCACATGCAGCGAAGAGCGGGGGGGCTCTTCGCGTTCGTGTCGTCGCCGACGGCGACTGCGGGGGGCAGCGGAGGCCGGCGAGGGGCGGCGTGTCTCAGGCGACCTGACGAGCAACGGAAGCAGCCACGGCGGTTCTGCTAGCTGAGGGAGGCGAAGCAGGAGATTTGTGAGCTCGGAATGAGGGCGGTGTTCGTCGGAGGCATGATGAACAGCGGAGGGAGCGACTTCGGGAGTGTGCTGCTGCAGGGAGCGGACGACGGATGAGGGGCTTCGCACTTCGCCGGAGTGCCACGACGGCAGGCGAGGAGCTCGAGGGGATCGGGGGTCTCAGGCGGCGTTGATCACGGGGTGAGTGAGAGCAGTGCGGTGGAGCTAAGTGGCGGGAGTACGAGAGTGGAGAGCGACATTGAATCGTGGGAGAAGGGGATGCGTTCTTGCATGGGTTCAAGAGAGAGGATCTAGGTTTGGCCTTGAGAGCTGAGAGTGGAAGGAGGGCCTTACATGCGTTCGGATTGAAGAAAGAGGGAGAGATATGGGGTGTGTGTTGGGGGGGTTGGGGAAGAGAGAGAGGGGTTTGAGAGGGAGAGTAAGCTGTGTGTTAGCCTGGGAACGAAAGAAAGAGGAGGGGATGCGTGGGTTAACTGAGGGAAATACGCCTGGGTTCTTATAATAAAAGTAGGGTGAGGGTTAGGCAGCATGTGAATAGGTCAGGTTAAATAATTAAGGTTAATTAAAAATTAAAACGTAATTAGTAAGTAATTAGTAAAAATACTTAGAAACACGAAATTACAATTCTGTCCCTACTAGTAAACGTGTCCGAAAAATTACGAAAACATACCCACGGATCGTATCATCGCGAGGATCACGAATACGAAGTCCGTTTCAGGGTTTGAGTTAAGGAGATACTAGTTTTAGGCCAAAACGTTTAGAAAGCGGGTTTGCTGGGTTCTAGGTCGAAATGATATCAGAAAATTACGAAATTAATGTGGGGAACCCTAAATGATCATAGGATGCTATTGTAGAAGTTTGAAAACATTTTGATAATGTTTGAATAGCAAATTAATTTGTTGAGTCAAAAATAATTATTGAAAATGAATTTTTATGGAAATTGTTTTGAGTATTTGAGGAAATCTGAAATTACTGGAATACATTATAATTAGTCTAGTGCTTCAAATATTTTTATAAGGATTTTTCAAAATCATTTAAAACTCCTGATCAACCACTACAAAATACCTTTTAAAATGAAATTACGTTAAATACTTAATTTAAATGTATTGGAAAAATACAGGCCGTTACATGAACCTCATATATCGATCTAATACAATGCTCACGGGGACTGCAGGTAATCGTACGATCTCCTACACAACATGATCCACATCGCAACTAGTACTAGAAAGAAATTATAAAGGTATGAGTCAGATCATTACCTCCATGTATTTCCTTGCCAGTATCTCCGGGGTTTGCCCCACTCGGAAAGGTATAAAGTGCGTAGACTTGGTCAATCGATCAACGATGACCCAGATTGCGTTGTTCTACTTGGTGCTCCGAGGTAGGCCAGTCATGAAGTGCATCGTGATGTGCTGCCACTTCCACTCTGGAATCGGCAGAGGTTGTAGCAGTCCAGTAGTGCGATGATGCTCAGCCTTCACTTACTGACACACAAGACACTTGGCAACACTCCGTGTTACGCTTCTCTTCATCTCGTGCCACCAGGATGAATAGAATAAGGCAAACTGTGAGCCTCATTCATTAACTCCTCTCTGATATCTCATGCAGGTACGCAAATCCTACGGCCAAACCTCAGAGATCCATCCTCATGAATAATAAAGTCAGTCCGGAGTCCTGCTTCGACCTGCTCTCTGATCTTCTTCAACTTAACATCTGCAGCTTGAGCAGCCTTGATCCGATCTATAACCATCGACTGAATCTGCATGTTCATTAACGATGAAGTGACTCCAGGTAAAATGGCTTCAACATCCATCTCTCACTAATCCTGCTGCAACCTCCACTGAGTAGTAAGAATCATCACCTCGGGTAGTCGACTCAGAGCGTCAGGTATGACATTCACCTTCCCCGGATGATACTGAAGGTCGATGTCGTAATCGGCCATCAACTCCAACCATCAACGCTCCTCATATTCAGCTCCTTCTGAGTGAATATGTATTTCAAACATTTGTAATTAGTGAAAATTTTCACTTTCTCACTCAGTAAGAAATGTCGCCAGATCTTCAATGCAAAGACAACAGCGGCTAACTCCAAATCATGGATCGGATAGTTCTTCTCATGAACCTTCAACCGTCGTGAAGCATATGCGACCACATGATTGTGCTGGTGCATAACACATCCACGACCTTTGTCCGATGCGTCACAGAAAATCTCGAAGCCTCCGCTTCTGTCTGGAATAGCCAACAACGGTGCAATAGTCTGTCTCTCCATCAAAGTACTAAAGGCCTGCTCATAAAAATCCGACCAACTGAATTTAACATCCTTCCTCGTCAATCTCGTCATAGGCTTGGCTATCCTCAAGAAGTCCTTGATGAATCTGCAATAATATCCTGCCAATCCAAGAAAACTCCTGATGTCATATGCTGATCGAGGTGTAGGCCATTCACTGACTGCTTTGACCTTCTTCGGATCCACTGAGATACCGGCTCCTGATACCACATGTCCGAGGAATGCAACTCTGTCCAGCTAGAATTCGCATTTGCTGTACTTGGCATATAGTCTATGACGACGGAGCTCTCCACTACTATCCTCAAATGCTCGACATGCTCCTCTTCGCTCTTCGAGTACACCAGGATATCATCTATGAAAATCACCACGAACTTATCTAGAAAATCATAGAAGATAAGATTCATGAGATTCATGAACACAGTAGGAGCATTGGTCACACCGAATGGCATGACAACGAACTCATAGTGCACGTACTTGGTCCAAAAACTGTCTTGGGCACATCTTCCTTCTTGACTATCACTTGATGGTATCCGCTCCGGAGGTCCAACTTCGAAAATATCCTCGATCCACCAAGCTGGTCAAAGATATCTTCAATGCGAAGCAACGGATACTTGTTCTTCACAGTGATATGGTTCAGCTCCCGATAATCAAAGCACATTCTCCTCGATCCATCTTTCTTCTTCACCAACAAGATAAGTGCACCCCAGGGAGATACACTGGGATGAATGAAACCCTTCTGCAATAGCTCATCCAACTGCTTTCTCAGCTCCTCCAGCTCTGCAGGAGCCATACGATAAGACGCTTTCGAAATCAGTTGAGCTCCCGGTATAAGATTGTTGGATCTGGATCCTAGCCTAGAGGGGAGTGAATAGGATAATAAAAAATTCTCGCGCAACCCACGAGAAATCACACGCAGTTAAAAGCACAAGCAACGTAAATAAGAGACAATCACAGAGTATGCACAGATTTACCCTGGTTCGGTCGCATCAACGACCTGTGTCCAGCCCCAAAGCAAATACTAGCATTAATATATTCCTTTTGTACATCTACAATGGGGTCCTAGCTCTAACACCTCACCTAGACTGTACCATACTCAACAAAGTACATAACCCTATCAACTTAGTAAATGCGTATCTTGACTGCGACAACACGTCAAGACCCTTTTGTCTAGTCCCAACCAGACAAGTCCCAAAATAGAACACAAAAACTGGTAAAGTTTTCCATCCAGAGATCAACACACTAATACACGAATATAAAGAGTAAAGGGTTTAGAAATGCTCAGTTTGTGTCTGTGTAGTCGTCTCTATCAATCATCACGGCGTCAGCTCCAGTCTGACGTAAACGGTGTCTCGATCTGACTCCTGGATCTCACAATATGGCTAGATTGCAATCTGGTCTGTGCGTATAGAAATTCAGTTCAAAATTGATTAAGTTGTAGTATGTGTGCACAGCAACTCCCAAACCTAATCCACGTCAGCACACAAATCATGGAGTGCTTCTTTGATCACTGCTTGGGCTTCGTCCACGTCAGCTTCTCTAACCCCAATCGAATTAGGGCATGCAGCTTCAATTACTCCACTGACACCTCAACAACAACGTCGTGAGCTTCGTGTTTGCTCGATGGCTCCGACTACAACAGAGGGTTTTGATCTTCTTCGACTGCAGCAACGACAGCACCTCAGCGATGGAGACTCGACGATGACTCTATGAAATGGCTTCGACGACGGTGACCTTGACATCGTGTACTCCGATGGCGAGATGCTGCACTCGATGACCCCTTCACTTCTCCGACAGTAGGATGATAAACGGCAGCAGTGTTCTCCGATGGATTTCCCAATGGAGGCTTCTCTGAGCACCTTGAACTCGACGTCGACTACTTCTCGACGACGCCTTCGAACTTCTCTGACGACAGCGAGAGCTCGACGACTCGACGTAAGAGCTTTGACTCCGGGCAACGTCGAATATGTCAACGATCTCGTCTACGGCGATCGCTTGTTCTTTGCTGCTCTCCATGGCAGCGTCTCTTCAGCGGCGACAGGTAAATCTTCACGACGGCGTGATCACCTCCCAGGATGAGGTCGACGACTTTGGCTTCAGCGGTGATGTGGACTAAGGGTGTGAAGCTTCGACGACGACTGTTCTCTGTTTGTGCGACGGCAACGGTAGCTTCGAGCCGGCAACGACAGCTTCGACGGCGACTGTTCTCTCTTCGTGTTGTAACTTCTTCTTCTTTCCTTGACATTGCAGCATGAGATCTCCTTGTGTGGCTTGCTTGGCTTGTAGATGAGCAATGGGAAGATGCTCTTTTAAGCTAGCTATAGGTTGAAGATGATAGGAATCTTAGATCTCTCCTCTCTCTCCCCCCTTGAATTGCCGAACTTTCTTCTTGAAAATCTCTATAGTCGTCCCCTTGTGGATCTTTTGTTTGTCGCAAACCCTAGCATGGTGAAGATCAATCCTTAAATAGAAGAGTGGCTAGGGAAGTGCGGCATTGGGATAGTTGGCCTAAGGAATTCGGCTAGGGTATTTGACAAAGGGTGCAACTAGGAGAGGATCCCAAATTTGTAGGGATTTGTGTGCCATTAGAGATATGAAAAGGATACTAGTTGGGATTTTGGGAGGTTTTGATTAGGTGTTTGAATAGGAATTGGGTTTGAACAAATCTCCATAATTGATTTGAATTGATCCAATCTCCCAATCTCCCTTTGACCAAGTCATACTGCTTTGTGAACAATACTTCATCTTTCTCCCAAATTGCTATATGAATAGAAATTCCTCCAACGGTTGACTTAGTCATCACTATAAGAATTTACCGCTTTGTCATTCCTGAAACACGCTTAGCACACACGTTAAATAGTTTGCACACGTTTGTCATCATCAAACTAGAAATCCTAGATCGTTGCGTCCAACAAAGATCAATGCCAAACTCCAACGCTCGGTCGAGCGACAATCCAGAAATGTCTTCAGGGAAGACGTCTTCGAAATCTCTCACTACTGCAGGCTTCTTCGGTTCAGCTATCATAGATGCTACAGTCAATCTATTCGGCTGGGCCCACCCAAGCGAATGACCTCCACTGACGAATTTGAACACTGGGTGGTCAGGAATTTCGAATACCACTTTCTTCCTGTGCCAGTCGATCGTGGCATAGAAAGCTCTTTACCAATCAATGCCGAGAATAGCATCGAAGTTGGGTAGATCATGGACAATGAAATCAGCATATAATTCATGTCCACTAATCGCCAGCAGACATGGTCTACATCCCAATGCAACCTTCACTACTCCATTCCCACTCGTAATATTCCAATACTTGGGAAGACTGAAAGTGGGAATCGAATGTTCAAATACGAACTTCCAGGATAGGATGCACATGGAGGCTCCAGAATCAAACAGGGTCAGGGCCGGATGAGATGAAACTAAGATGACACCTAAGATATAATGAACTAAGTTAAGCATGGTGACCTAACTAAACAAACATGAAAGTATAGATAAAGAAAAGACTAGTCAAGATGTTACCTGTGATCACGTCATCCTCAGCTTCAGCCTCCACGGCTGTCATAGTGAACGTCCGGTGCTTCAGCTGGTTGGACTGCTGAAAGGTTCGATTCTGTGGAACCAGAGGCGGTCTACGCTATCCAGGCATAGGTGCTATCCGCTGAGCAGGTCCAGGTGCTCCAGTAGGTGCGGGGTGCAGGTCGAGTGCCGCGGGGGCAGTCCCTATCAGTATGATCAGGCGATCCATAGACTAAGCACTGATTCAGCATCTTCCAACAGTCTTTCTTCACATGTCCAAGTTTGACGCGGTAGTTGCAAGTCAGCTGAGCTCTGTTAGGGACATATACAGCTAGCCTCTTGAACTGAGTAGTCTGAACTAGATGAACACTGGGCCTTGGTACACTCCTCTACATCTCCATTGGGCGCTTGCCTGCCTGACACGCCTTCTTCTGATTCACGATCAGCTCGTGCTTCCTTGCTGCAACCAGGACTTCCTCATGAGTAGTAAAAGTGCTCGCAGACATCGAAGCATGTATGTCCAGGTCCAAGACCTACTGGAAACGGTGTGCACATTCCTCTAGGTTTGCCACCAGAGTAGGGGCGAAGCGACTCAGCATGGCAAATTCGGCCTCGTACTCATCGACAGTCATAGTGCCCTGCTCCAAGTTGATGAAGCGCTGTTGCATCTCTCTCTTCACAGCCTTGGGAAAATATTTGGCGTCAAACCTCTGACGGAAGGTAGCCCATGGAATAGGCTTGGTCAGCCTGGTCTCCTCAGTATCCCACCAGTTACGGGCATTGTCCGTCAACTGCTTCTTGGCTAGCTCCACCCAATCATTCGGATTGACTCGTGCAAGACCCAAGTCGTCCGCAGTGCTACGAAGCCATTCCTCGATCGCTAGTGGACCCTCTCTTCCGGAGAAACTCTTCGGATGCATCTCCTGGAATTGCTTGGCTCCAGACTCATAGTGGGGATGAGGTGGTGCAGCTGGTGTAGCCTACCGTCCCTGCTGGACCGGATGGTGCTAAACCTCCAGCATCTATCTCATGACTCCAAGGATCTGGCGAATGTCATCATCTCCGCCTCCGACAGCTCCGGGTCCATATCGGGCATTACTTCTTCCTGCCATTCTGAGACAAGAAAACCCTGAATTAATCTCATGTACACGATTACTCTAGATGTTCGGCTAATGATAGTGTTCCTATTGTTCTGAATTTTTGCAATTGCATGACGTGCATGGGCTACCACAAAAATCTGTAACACCCCGCTTCCTAAAACGACAGAAGCGAGAACGTTACTAAGGTCCGCATGAACTAAAGCGATGAAGCTCGAGTTCATTAAGCGTCTGTGACAACTATCACACAGAATTCTTGCATGCATTCTGAACAATAAAAACATTCATATAATTAAAATCCACATCCAGAATTGTTCATACACGAAATAAACTGATAAGGCTTCAGCATGGCCAAAGGAACTACAACAAGCAGCATACCCTAAAACAAAGTACTAAAGCAATCTAAGGACAGGCAGCAACATCACTAGTCTCTAGTCCTCCACAGGGAGCGACTAAGCGTCAACAATGAACTCCTGGCTCTCTAGGTCAGGCGTCTCAACCAAGTCCTCCTGGTACTCTGGCTCGTGGTTTGACATACATTCCAAAACACGAATGCATGTCAGCAAGGGTCTGCAAGTAAAAGTAAGATGTCCCTAAGCAAGATGCACGAATATTAATAATTTAGGAAACATTAATTGTTTGCACAAGATGTCAGCAACATAGTTAAAAACATAGAAAATTTTTAAAGTAAAGTAAAGTACTTCTAAGCATGGCAATTCTACTGAATTTAAAGCAAACATGGCAGTTCTAATATATTTAAAACTAACATAGCAGTTCTAACGTGCGAATAGAGTTGTAAAAAGTTTTTCTAATTTCATTCAAATGTTTTCTAACACGCTTGGTTCTCGCCTTTAAGTCGTGATGAGTGAATCGTTCTTCTCACAAGGGTATAATCGTGATTGACGCTAACCCACCATGTAGGTGGTGCTCTTGAAGAGAGGATCCTTTCATACGCTTAGTGGCCGCTCAACCCTAACCCCACCCAAAAATATGCTGAAACACGGGCCAGCCTAAATGAGCCACACGAGTTCACGATTTCGCCTCTTGGGCGCACGAATTCACGAATTCAAGATTTTCGAATTGTTCCACAAATGTCCATTCTAGCAACCTATATTCAAGTAAATTATGAAGCATATGACCATATTAATTTCAGTATTTATCATGAGTTACAACACCCTAAAACAATTTAAACAATGAAATTAAATGGGTTGTTTATTAAACATGCTGCAATCAACTATTTTTCGGTATTTACTCTTGAAACATAAACATGTGAAATTATATGTTAATGTGTCACATTTTAAGTATGGATTGTCATGGCATTTTTTGTGAACGTCATTTCACAGGACAAATTCTTGTTATTCAGCTTTAAGTGAAAACGAAAAATTAAACATTCAGATTCAAATATTCATAACAATTTGCACACTTGCCTGATTTTGATGAACTTGGTGTCATTGGGTTTGTCTTGACTATGCTACAGTTCGATCGGTTCACTGGTTTGATTAAACATATGACAGAATTAGGTTCTTTCCGACATATTACATTATCAAAATAACTCGTACAATGTCTAATGATTCGATTTTATTACGTTCACTAACCTAGGATGTGGGTTATAGCTTAGTAAGGGATAGATCTACTAACCGTTGACGCAGCGAAGGGTCAACACGCTGCGAAGGGGCAACAGCATGCGTACGACTTCGGGACAGCGGCTGCGGCTGAAAACTCGTCGCGGCAGCGAGGGGAGGAGCGGACAGCGGCGACTGGAGGCTGTCGGTGTTCGAAAGAGTGGCAAGTGGCAGCTTGGGGTTGCAGTCGGCCTGTCTGCAGGCGGGTGTGGGTTGCCGGAGTTCAGGCGAGGGTTGGTCAGACTGTTGTCATTTGGAGAGGGGATGCGCAGGTGGTTTTGGTTGCAGGGAGCTACTGGGTGGCGGTGCGAGGCCTAGGCACGTCTGAGTTTGGGTCGGGGGCTTTTGAGAGATGAGGGGAGGCCTAGGGTTTCGCGTGTTTGGAGGGGGAGAGCGGTTGCACCTGGGTTGCCAGAGAGAGGAGGTGAGGTTGATGGGGTTTTCGACAATCGGGTGAGGGCTGATGATCGGATTGGGGAGTGTGCAGGGGACTGGGGGCTAGAGGGGGTTGCCGGCGTCGGGAAACGAAGGCCGCCGGAGGTTGGAGAGATGAGGTTAGGGTTTCGGGTACCTGGGGTGTGCGGTTGAGAGGAGGGACTACCGTGGGTGTCGAAGGTGGGAAGATGGCCGGAGCGTGGGTTTGGCACATGGAGTTTTGTTGCGTGGAAAAAAACCCAGGGAGAAACTTCGACTGGGTGTTTCTTGCGAGTTGAAGCTGGGGTTTGTTTGGTTGCGTGAAAGTTTAGGGGAGAGTAGGGTAGGTTTGCAAAAGAACTGGGGTTTTATTTTTTTTGTATGGAGATAGGTTCACGTGAAACCCAGGGACTTGGTTTTCGTTTTAAAGCAAGAAGAGCACAAGCCCTGTGGTTACTTTTGTTTTTGATGGGAGCAAGAGAAAACTACGTGGTTACCTTTTTGTAGGGAGAAAGTTAGAGAGGGATTGAGAATGTGGGATGAGAGATTTGAGGGATATGGGGGGTACGGTGATGGAAATAGTGGGATACGGTTAATATTGGGATGGGATTTAATAATATCAATATGTTTAGATTTTAAAAGATTTGATTTAATAGGATTTGTTTCAAAACGTATATAGATCTCAGAATTTTGAAATTTGAATTTTATAAAAAGATATTTTATAAATTAATAATGATGTTATGGCAGATTGGTCCCTCGACATTCAAAAATCACAAGAAAAATACCGAAGCAATCGCACCTCCTAGGGGATCATGAATACGGGGTCCGATAACGCGTCTGAGCTACGAAAAATAATAATAATAACAAATGTAGAAATACACATATAATAACCGAAAGCGTACTAAAAACGTACGATCGAAAAGTGGCCGTTACACATTTTGTACCCACATTTTTGTGAGTGTATTCATTACTCCAATGTTTGCATATCTTGCATGATAATGGGAAAGTATGTAATTTTTGTTTGCTAGCATTATTGTTCCTTTCATATGTTACTTTGAATGTCATTCACATTATGTTTGTGTATATGGGATGTTTATTAATCTTGCTCTTGGTTTTCCTATTTGGCTATTACTCATCTTTTTGATATGCCAATGGAGGAGAGAAATAGTTTATGTAAAAATATATCGTAAGCTTGTTTATGCATTATTATCAATTGGTTTGTTTTTTCATAACAACCATCATTATGATTTGTGCTTTATATGTCTTTATTTTGTGTACATTTGCATATTGATTGGGGGAATTTGTTAGCACACATTGTTTATTTCAATGTTTATTATATTTTGACATAATGAATTGTCATCATCAAAAAGGGTGGAGATTGTTAGTTCTTGGGTTCAAGACAAACGTTGTTTTGATGATGATCAATACATTATGTTAGTGTGCTAATCAATCTTATGTTTTAGTCTCAGTTTATCTTAATGATTATATTTTGATGAGACAAAGCATAATGCTTGGAGGATATTATAAGGGATATCTTATAGACCTCCAAGAGTGGTGGAGTGCTCAAGTTTGGATGAAGTCATGTAGATCTTCTAATGAAGCCAAAGCTTGGAGCATGATGATGGATGGACATCTAGAGGAGCAATGACAAAGCTTGGAGCTTGATGAAGGGAAGCTCATCAAGGGGTGCCAAAGCTTAGAGATGATTGGGAAAATCAAGGTATCATATGCTTGAAGACTTAGACTCTAGGAGAGGCAATATGTAATCCCTGTAATTTCTATTACTTGTATTTCTCTTTTTGAGCCCATAATTATTGTAATGCCTTGATAGATGGTCTACTTATTCATGCATATGAATTTAACCATCTTAGTGAGACTTTGGATTATCATAGAAGCCAACCCAATAGGTTCATCTTGCTCAAAGACTCAATTGGAGTCTCTGGCTCTCCAACAGTCACCTGATGAAGGTTTTACAGTCGGCTGGGTGATTCCAGTCGCTTTTCGAGCCGTCTACAGTCGACTGTTGTACACTGCTCAAGTCAACATTTTATTGACTCATACTTGAGCTTTTGAAACAGTCGACTGACAGTCAATTTACAGTCACATGTCTTCCAACAGTCGCCTGTCTTCCAAGTTCCAACAGTCGCATGTGAATTGTTCTACAGTCGACTGTGCGCAACTTACATTGTCTGGGCTTTATCCCAATTTGCAAGTCAGTCGCCTGTTTCAGTTTTTACAGTCGCATGTCCATTTGACAGTCGCATGTATACTGGCCATCAGTCGCATGTCTTCAAACAGTGCATAAGTTGCACCTCTCTGTTTATTTCCATCCCCTGCAGCAGTCGCATACTGAAGGATTTACACGCGCATGTTCTATATACAGTCGACTGTATAGTCTTCATCAGTCAACTGTCCTGGCTCAAATTTTATCCGTTGGGTATTTTCTAGCCATTGAACAGTCGACTGTTAGTTGTTCATTAGTCGACTGTCTGTGCCGTAAACTGCCAAAATCTAGCCGTTGCAGATTTCTTCCCTTTGGGTTTTTGGCTGGTTTTATTGGGTCTTCTTGGCTTCATATATATATATATATATATGAGATGGCTTAATTCATTTAGAACTCTTGGTTGATATTGAATATCTTTGAGAATCAATAGCCACTCCTAATATCTCACATTTCCCTCGCATGAGCACATTCCTCTTCATGCATTGAAGCTAGCTCATAGGGAAATTCTCCAAGGGATCTAATTCTCATTCCTTTTCTTGGAGAACATATTTATTCTCTTCATTTCATACACTTAAGTGAGAAGTGTTAGGATTCATTCCTAGAAGAGAGAAAGATCATCAAGTGTATTCAAAGCCTCATCTCAAGCACTTGAGTTTCACTTGCATGCTTTCTTCTTCACATTGGTAAGATCATACCAAGGCATCGGTAAGTGTTATTTCGTTTCACCGTTTTGATACCCTTAATTCTCTTATTCTCTTTGTGGGAGTTACTCTCTTTGTGAGATTTTGATTCTTTCTGTGTGAGAGAACAAATCCTCTGTGTGAGGTCTCTCTGTGTGAGAGTAAGGATTTCTCTGTGTGAGAATTCAAATCCTTTGTGTGAGGTATCTCAGTGTGAGATTGTATTCACTTCTCTTTGTGGAAATTATAGTGAATACTGGTGTGGCTGGACGTACCCAAGTTTTGGGAAACCAGTGTAAAATTCTTGTGTTCGCATTTGTTGTTGTTGAGCATACACTTTAATTTCCGTTGCTTATTGTGCTTTAATTTCAGTAACTTTTAATTAAGCACTTTGCTTGCTATTACACTATTCACCCTCCCTCTAGTGTGTGTAGCCCCGCAGGGTCCCTTATAGTTAGCTATAAGTCAAAAGGGCCACCCCTTTGCTATTGAACGACTCTCCTAAAAAGGACGTCAGCCGTAAGTCGAAGGGCCACCCCCTCGCTATTGAACGACTCTTCTAAAATATGTCATCAGCCGTAAGTCGAGGGGCCATCCCTTCGCCACGGAACGACTCTCCTAAAATAGATCGTTAGCCGTAAGTCGAGGGGCCACCTGTGGCCTGTATTTTAGGCGTGTTTAAGTTCGTACGTGCCGGTAATTTATTTCAGTCATCCAAGTGATTTGTCGTCCGTATGTCCCTTCTTCTACGCATCGACGCGAGTGCCTCTGTGTTTTTAGTTTCACCGAGTCGTAACTAATTACTTATTAACCCTAATTAAATTATTAATTAAACTATCCATTAACCTAACCCTAATAGATTGAATCCCACCAAAATATATCGGTGAGATCCAACATCTGTCTTCATTCACACCCCCACATCCAGCTTTCCTCATCAAGCTGCCCCCTTCACTATTCTTATAATAACAATCAAACAACAACAACAAGCAACAACATCAGGATTTCCATCTTCCTGCAGATTTCTCATCTCCCTGAAAATCTTTCCACCCCTCTCTCTGATCAACCCAATTCCCCTACAATCACAATTGCAGAGCCAATTCAAACCTAAATTCAGAATCAAATCCCAAACAAATCAAATTCAAACCAAAATCAAACCCAAAACAGAAATTGGAACTGAAATTATGAAGAGGGGAAGATTAGAATCAAAAATTGAATCTCAAATCGAGATCCAAGGCATCAATTTCACCCCCTCCCCCTTTCTCGCTGCCCCTCCCTCCTCCTAGCCCCGGCCGCTGCCGACCCCCTCACCTGCCAGGCTGCTGCCCCTTGCCGCAGGCCGCCGCCCCTTACACATGCCGCCATCCCTTGAGCTACCTGCAAAAGAAAAAAAAGGAAGAAAAAGAAAAGAGAAAGAAAAGGAACAGAAGATAGAAAGAAAGAAGAGAAAGAAGAGAAGGTATAAAATCTTATTGGGTTTAAGTTATTGCTATTGGTTATGGGTTTTAGTGGGTTTAAATGAATTAAGCTTATTGGTTTTGGGTTCAGATGAATTTAATTGGGTATTGGGTTTGATTGGGTAAGTTATTACTTATTGGGTTTTAAGTAGCTTATTGAGTATTGGGTATGAGATTATTAACCTATTGGAATTTAAATGAATTTAATTAAGTTGATTGGTTATTTGGGTTGTTGGTTTATTTAAGTTATTGGGTTGGGTGTATTAAAGCTAGTAAGTTAATTTCATAACCTAAGTTATAATAAATATTGGTATTATAAGTTGTTAGTATAATAATGATGTTAGTAAGTACGTAGTATATTATTTTAGATAAGTATTAGATAACAATAAATATTTATGTGTAATTAATTAAAACAGTATATTAAATGCTAAACGTATGTGGTTAAATTCGTTTAGCCTAATACGATTAACCTAATGACCCAGATCAATCACATTTCTCACTGCGATCATCTAGACACCCAAAATCACCGAAAACAGGTAAGTGTGCGAATTATTGCAGTTTAATATATATTAATCGCATTTTGACTTGTTAATGAAAAACACTTGTATACAACACGTTTATTAATTAACCAATAAATTGCCTTGTTTTAGATTGTGTTAAATGTCAAAATGAAAATATGAAAATGCTAATGATTAATATGGTATCATGCTCACATCATGCTTGTACACACTTGTTAGAATGGACATTGATGGAATCACTTGGAAGAACTTGAATTCATGGATTCGTGCGCCTCAAAGGCAAAATCTTGAATTCATGAACTTGTGCAACTTGATTAGGCTGGCTCGTGTTCTTGCATAACATTTGGGTGGGGTTAGGGTTGAGCGGCCACTAAGCGTGTGCAAGGGTCCCCTTTGAGAGCACCACCCGCATGCGGTGTGTGATGTCAATCACGATTATACCCCCATGAGAAGGATTGATTCACTCACCAAGTCTTAAAGGCGAGAACCTTATATAGATAGAAATCATATGCATGGAACTTAAATCATTTATTGTCACTTCACTTGCACACTAGAATTGCTATGACTATCGTCTTGTGTTATCTTTAGAACTGCCATGATCATAAATGCTTTTACTTTAATTGTTTAGAATTACCATGTTTATAACTGCATGTTGAATAAATGTATAACTGCGACTTTAGAACTATTTGCTTGAACGCATCTCGAGTATGTGATGCTTGAGCGATACTCCCAAGTGTAGGAGGACACCAAGTAATAAATTTATACCCGGTGAGACCGGGTCGGATCACGGGGACAAGTCGTTTTGCAATCGCAAGTTCAATTAATAAAGGAGAGATAAAGGCGAAGCTACAACCAACTAAGCTAACGGTGGAAATGCGTGTGAAAATGTGGGTGAGACCATCTACCAAACCAACATCCTAGGGTTCGAGAATCGGAGAGGCAAATAGACGAGGAAGCTTGTGTGGTGTGTGGGAATGAGGTTGCTAAGCATATGGGTTCAATCCGAGGATAACTCAATTGTCTTTCCGGCTAAGGAAAGCGCAATCGGTGGATGTGGCATTTTATCAAACACTTAGTGTGCAATGAAAGTAGTGTATGGAAATTCGAGATAATAAACATCCAAGCATGCATAAGTGATACTACTAGGCAAACTCCACTCTAAGGATACCCACTAGGGTCCCTAATTCAAAGTATATCTCAACAATCTAACACATAATCATTAAAACATGCAATATTGAAATACCAAAGCCCAACAACCAAATATCACCACACAACACACAAGAGATAGATCTAGCTACTCATAACAATAAAAGAAAGATTTTCATCTCTAAAAACAATCATCCAATATTACTTATAATAACCAAAATCAAGTACACAAAAAAAGGGAAGAGATCACCAAAGATTTCTCTTAAGAAAATACAACTTTCCCTCCAAAGATTGTGCTCTCCAAGCTTTCTTGCGCGTCTTCAATGGCCTCTAACCCTAAGAATAAAGAAGAAGGAGAGTGGAATGATGAGAATAAAGGGTAAGAAGCCCCAAAATATAAACCCAGCAGTTCGGGTCTGGAAACAGCACTAACGGGTCGGATCTGCATCCAAAACCCGCAACTAAAGCACAAATCAGCAGAAATTTCCAGCACTGTCACCCTGTCTTGCGAAAATTATAGAAAAATCATCCGACCTCGAAATGACATGTTCCAGGCAGAGATGGAACCGTAACAAAGTGTACTACGACTGAAAAATATCACTAAGCCGGAATATACACTGAAATGATAGCAGAATTCTGCAAAATAGAGGAAAAGCAGAATTTCCAGACCAGAAATTTTCAGCACAGTCACACTGTCTTCCAACAAATGCAGTAAATTGCTCCGACCTCCAAAATTCTGGAAAAATATGCGTTGGAATTGGGACTTCATGAAATTCACCAGAAAAATAATAGGAGACTAAGATGAAGATTCTAATAAGCTATGCATATAAAAACGATAAGCTCCAAACTTAAGTGATATAATCAAAATGCGTGTATCGGAGCCAAAATGAACACAGATTATGCACAAAATGACATCTAATGAGGGTAAAATATGCAATATTGAACCCTAATCACACCTCCCAACTAGCTTTTTGCTAGTCCCTAGCAAAACAAGCGATAAATTCGGATTCTCAATAAAAGCACATATCAAACTCAAAATTATTCATGGCGAAAATAAAGTTTTCAACAAAATCTCAAATTCAATGTACCAATCCATGAATGAGAACAAACTCATGAACAACGCTTCAATTTAGCACAAATAAAGAAGAACAAGCAATGTTTTGCACGGATGAGGATTAAAACACAACGTTGTATCATAGTTTCACAAATCTTAGGGTTTTGCCAAAACAACACTTTCCTAATTTGTGGAGGTTGGATGTGTGAATTTATTCTTCTTTTTCTTTGTATGAAACTTAGGATAACACATGTAATGAGCTTTCGGTCAATGACTCCCAAATCAGACGATTTCATGGCATTGGGCCAAAAAAGACCCAGCGGACCTAATAATCCGAATTACCTAAGATTCACTTATTCTTTTCTCGTGCACTCCCCTAAATCCCATCTTTCGATGCGAATCTCCAATGCTTTCTGAGACACGAGGATCCGACTTCTCGACAAAACTAGAAGAACGATGTACTTATTCTTTTTCTTTCTCTTTTTTGTTTTCTTTTTTCTTTTCCTTCCTTTTTTTCTTTCTTTTTTTCAACACACCAACCAACCACACTATACACATAATCAAAACCTATCGAATTGAAAAATACCCTACTCAATTGGCTTAATCCAAACTCATGCATCGTAAAGCTTGTTCAAAACTAATTTAACCCATTTTGATGATAAAATTCATGGAGTTATGCACTCACATCATAAATGGCATATTAAAATTGATTTCTTGAAGAAAAATCAATCAAATGCATGCCAATCACAATTTAGGATTTGAAAATAGAATTTGAATCCGAAAATATGCACGAAGATGAAACATGCAAGGGATTAAGCAAATAACTAGCAAGAGAGCAAGAAGGGTAAATGATATACTTGCAAAATTATTGGTGATGGCAAAATGGATGTATCTCTAAAAAATTTAAATCAAAATCCTAACAATCCTAAAGATTCTAACACTCTCCCTCCAACTTAAAATAAATATTGTCCTCAATGTTGGGAGAGTATTAGATCTCACAAAAGATCCTAGAACAAAAGCATATTTTAAAAAAGAAAGGAAAAACATGCTACTGAAGCAAATAAAACTAAAACATGTATTTTATTTATCTACACTAATGGATAGAAATCACCGCAGTCAAACGGTGGATCTTGGATATACAACGGTTGAGGCAGTTGCTCTATCAGCTCCTTTTGCTCCTTCGCCAATGCTCCTCGTCTGAACGTGGCAATGGTGGCCACATACACAACCCCAATCATCTCCTCAAAGTGTGTACCTATATAAGGAAGGAGACGGTTTGTGTAAGAGAGATATGGGGACACATTCCCAAAAAACGACCTCCACACATAGTCATCAATATAAAACACGGAATGACAAGTATGATGAATGTGTGAGAAAACTCACTGGATGGTTAAATATGATGTAGTTTGCAGCTCGTCCCCGCGGCATTTAATATCAATCAGGGGAGGAAGTGATATCTTCATAGAAACTACCAAAGGAGAGGAAAGCTCGGGATCCATGATAGCATGTGGTATAAACTCAACCTTGCTTGTCTCTTCTTCGGGCTCATCAACACAAAAACAATCATCCTCGCCTACTTCGCTCCCAAGTGTGTGCGCGATCGGTTCCTTTATTTCCACCGTGTCAATGACCAATTCCTCAACGACTACTTGACATTGCCCAGCAGAAATAGTAGGTGCGGACATGATAATTTCCTCCACCGGCTCAACCAACTCCTCAATGCCAACACTTGGTTCCTCAACAACTACTTGGCATGGGGCACTCAATTCTTCAACTATCGGTGGTGTGAGATCCCCAAAAACTTCTTCATTCGGGACTTGGTGGACCAAAACTTCATGGCTTGGCACATTTGGAGTCACAACCAATGTGTGATCTTCCTGCTTATAGGACTCCAAAGAACGCCAAGCCGCATTCTCATCCATGTCCAAAAAGTGGTTGTTGTCCAACATATCCACAAAACCATGCGTCTCCGGATGCAATCCTTCCATGAAGAATCCAAGAAGACGCATCCTGTCAAATCCATGCTCTGGACAACCATACACTAACTCTGAAAATCACGTCCAAGCCTGAAAAAATGTCTTATCGATGCGCTGAGCAAAGTTCACCATTCTTCTTCGCCATACTATGGTCCTGTAAGATGGAAAAAAACTTCGTACAAAATTTATTCTTTAGTACAGGCCAAGATGGAATAAGATATGGGAGATAAACTTTAAACCATTTTAAGGCACTACCATCCAAAGAATAGGGAAAGAAGTTAACATAAAACTTTTCTGCACATGTGTTCCCATCAAAATAAAGCTTGCAAGCACTCTCAACCGTCTTAATCATGGTTGTAAAAAACGCTAGGCGCTAGGCGTTCGGATTGCTAGCACCCAGCGCCCGAGCATTAATCGGGGATTAATCGGGGATTAATCGGCCTAGGCGGATTTGCAGTTTTTAATTATTTTATTTATTTTTTATAATATATTTATGTTTATATATAAATATAAATATATATATTATTTAAAATACATCAAATATTTAATACATACTAAATCAAATCAAGTTTACCTACTTTAGAGTATTTGTGTGCAACAATATAAAATTTAAAAGATACTCTTGTGCAATTAAGCCATTTACCAAAAACGCCCAGAAACCGCCCAGAAACCGCCTAGGAACCGCCCAGGAACCGCCCAGAGCGCCCAGACACCGCCTAGAATGCTTAGGCGGCCGATTAATCCCAAAAACGCCCAGATTGACCGCCCAGGCCATAATCGGGGCGTTTACTGGCCGCCTAGCGCCTAGGCGCCGCCTAGGCGGCCGCCTAGGCCGATTTTTAGAACACTGGTCTTAATATATATATGTAAGGGCTCTCATCATCCTTACTAAGGAATCTCGATAGGGATTTGGTCACCCGGATGTCAAACTCAAGAGAGTTTGAAGTACTTGCCATGTTTTTAAAAAAATAAAAACAAACAATAAAAAAGACTCAAAAGGTGAAAAATAAAGAAATCTCAAATCAAAAAGTGAAAAATAAAGAATCGGAAAAGACTCACACTAATAGTGGGAAGCATCTTGCCAAAATTTCCAAAATCAATCGAAAATGTAAATGCAAAAACTGTTGTCCACGGCAATGGCGCCAATTAATTGAACCGAAAAATGCGCAAGGGAAGCGCGCCTTCTACTCCCAAGTGTAGGAGCGTCAATGCAATATAAAATTTATATCTGGTGAGACCGGGTCGGATCACGGGGACAAGTCGTTTTGCAATCGCAGTTCAATTAATAACAGAGTGATAAAGGTGAAACTACAACCAACTAAGCTAACTGTGGAAATGCGTGTGAAAATGTGGGTGAGACCATCTACCAAACCAACATCCTACGGTTCGAGAATCGAAGAGGCAAATAGGCGAGGAAGCTTGTGTGGTGTGTGGGAATGAGGTTGATAAGCATATGGGTTCAATCTGAGGATAACTCCCGGCTAAGGAAAGCGCAATCGGTGGATGTGGCATTTTATCAAACACTTAGTGTGCAATGAAAGTAGTGTATGGAAATTCGAGATAATAAACAGCCAAGCATGCATGAGTGGTACTACTAGGCAAACTCCACTCTAGGGATACCCACTAGGGTCCCTAATTCAAAGTATATCTCAACAATCTAACACATAATCATTAAAACATGCAAGATCGAAATACCAAAGCCCAATAACCAAATATCACCACACAACACACAAGATATAGATCTAGCTACTCATAACAATAAAAGAAAGATTTTCATCTCTAAAAACAATCATCCAATATTACTACAATAACCAAAATCAAATACACAAAATAAAGGGAAGAGACCACCAAAGATTTCTCTTAAGAAAATACAACTTTTCCTCCAAAGATTATGCTCCTCCAAGCTTTCTTGCTCCTCTCCAATGGCCTCTAACCCTAAGAATGAAGAAGAAGGAGAGTGGAATTGATGGAAATAGAGGGGAGAAGCCCCAAAATATTAACCCAACAGTTCGGGTCTGGAAACAGTACTAACGAGTCGGATATGCGCTCAAAACCCGCAACTAAAGCACAAATCAGCAGAAATTTCCAGCACCGTCACCATATCTTGCGAAAATTCTAGAAAAATCATCCAACTTCGAAATGACGTGTTCCAGGCGGCGATCGAACTGTAACAAAGTGTACTACGATTGAAAAATATCACTAGGCCAGAATATACACTGGAATGATAGCAGAATTCTGTACAAGAGGGAAAAGCAGAATTTCCAGACTAGAAATTTTCAGCACCGTCACCCTGTCTTCCAAAAAATGCAGTAAATTGCTCTAACCTCCAAAATTTTGGAAAAATATGCGTTGGAATCGGGACTTCAAGAAATTCAACTGAAACATAGTAGGAGACTAAGATGAAGATGCTAATAAGCTGTAAAAATTATGTCTTATGCATATAAAAATGATAAGCTCCAAAATTAAGTGATATCATCAAAATACGTGTATCGGAGCCAAAATGAACACAAATTATGCACAAAATGCCATTTAATGAGGGGTAAAATATGCAATATTGAACCCTAATCACTATTATCATCATTTACTCTGTTTAATAATTCGACACCTCGACTTGGGTCATCTCACCATTTACTTGCCAGACCATTGCTAACATCCATTCATTTTTTGAAATGTATGTCAGATCGCGAGATAGATTGCCCAGAGGAGGAGTTGTTTTAGGTGGCTGACCCAGAGAGCCAGGAGTTTGTTGACTCAGAGTCGCTCCATGCAAATGACTAGATACTTGTTCTGTTGTTGTTTCAGATTTGCTTTAGTACCTTGTAGTAAGAGTATGTTTCTATGGTGTACTTTCCTTTGGCCATGCTGAGGCCCTGTTGCTTTTATTTTGTGTATGAACTTCTTGACGTGGCTTTGAAATTAATGAATGTTTTTATTGTTCTGACTGCAAGCAAGAATTCTGTAAGGTTGTTATCACATACTCTTAGTGAACTCAAGCTTCATCGCTCCAGTTCATGCGGACCTTTGTAACATTGTCGCCTCCATCGTATTTTGGGAAGCAGGGCATTACACCACCCCTTCGCCACTAAACGAATCTCTCTCACTCTCCTACATAGCATCGTCAGCCATAAGTCGAAAGGCCACCCTTTCGCCACTGACCGACTGTTCTAAAATGTTGTCAGTCGTAAGTCGAAGCGCCACCCCTTCGCCGCTGAACGATCACCCTAATGTGTCGTCAGTCGAAGGGCCACCCCTGTAGTGCCCTGTGGTAGCTACTGCACACGTACTAGAGGGGGGGGTGAATAGTACTTAAAATAATCAAGATAGTTATTCCTAATTATTGTGCAAGAAACAAACGACAATGCGGAATTAAACAACTATCAACAAGAATTAAAACATACGCAAACAAACAATATTACTGGGTTCGGATCCACCCAAGTCTCCCCGACTTGTTCCCGGTGATCCTACGTCCCAACCACCCGGATCCCCTCCGGATACTTGAGTTAGCAACCCTAACTCAAGATTTCCACTATGAAATACTTGTGAAAAAAACCTTCACAAGTCAAATCATACAAAAGACATGTGACTCCCACAAACCGGGATCACAACCTCTCTCACAACCGAGAGATAAACTTACAATTCAAATATGAAATGAAATAAACTCTTACCTTACAAAATCATATGCCTTGAGTATACTTACCAAATTAGGGCAATGATGGATTTTGAGGAAGAGGATGTCACCAAACCCTAGCTTCAAGAAGATGACCAGCAATGGAAGCCTAGGGAGGAGTATGATGACTAGGATCAAGCTCTTGGCTTGAGAAGCTCACAATAGAGAGAATCTCTCTTGAGGAAGATGGCTCAAAGAGTGAAGGGAGAGATTCTTGTGAGGGAGAGAGAGCTTTTAAATAGCTTAGGAGAGCTCTTCTCTTAGGTCTGAAATTGCTTGGAAATAGGACCTCTAACCCCTCTTCAAACGAATCAGGATTCTATTTAAAGGGGCAAGAGAAATCGAGTTTGGAAGAATCCCAACGGCTCTATTCTGAAGCAGACTAGTCGGTCAAAGAAGGATCACTGACCGACTAGTTCATCAACTAGTCGGTCGGTGATACAACGTAGACCGACTAACGATAGAACAACCAAGAAGTCGAAGTACAGGCAAAGACAACTAGTCGGTCTAAGAAGACTTGCCGACCGACTAGTTTCACAACTAGTCGGTCGGTGAATGTTCTTTGACCGACTAACGTCGAAATAGAATAGGTTGACTTCAAGATGACTTAGTCGGTTTAAGAACAAATGCTGACCGACTAGTTTCTCAACTAGTCGGTCGGTAAACGTTCTTTGACCGACTAACTCGAAACAGTAGCTCAGGCTGAAAATGACTGTACACAACTAGTCGGTCTGAGAAGGACTCCTGACCGACTAGATCGTCATCTAGTCGGTCGGTGACTCTTCTTTGACCGACTAACTGTAGTCATGGAAAGAGCTGAATATAGAGAAGGCAAACTAGTCGGTTCATGTAGAGTTGCCGACCGACTAGATCGTCATCTAGTCGGTTGGTGACTCTTCTTGAACCAACTAACATGCACTCGAAGCCGAGGGAAGAAGCGATAGGCTTCGGGAAAGTTTCTAATGGCTTCAATGAATATCCTAGCTCTAAGATATGAGCGAAATGAAGATTATAAAGTAAGTCCTACTCAAGGCTTAACATTCTAATCTATGAAGCTAGAAGACTATAAAATAAACCTTACGAGCCGTCTTCAAAGCTTCAATCTTCATTCCTCTTGACTTCCATATTGCTCCTTGAGCTTCAACGAAGCTCCAGGCACACGATCACGCGTATTGAGAAGTCTTGAGAAGTCGCTTTTGATGAACGTGGTATTTTGGCGACGATCTCCATAACTGCGCTCACAAATAAGTTAGTATACATTATTTATGTTTGCTCATCATCCAAAACCAAATCCGGGGAATCAGATCACAACATTCTCCCCCTTTTTGGTGATGACAACCCAATCATAAATAATAATCAATAATAATGATTGAATTGAAATTTACTTACTCCCCCTGCATTGATGACACGTTAGTTCCATATTCAATAATGTTCATATGCATCAAGCAGCGAGGGAAATATAAAATATGAATCCTACTATTGCACATATAGGATCAAAATCCATTTTATATCTTCACTCCCCCTGAATTCTAACACATCAAATTAGATTCATGGAAAATTCCTTTGAATTATTAAGTAGCACATTGTCATTATTATATCTCTCCCCCTTTGGCATTAGCAAAAAGAGCGGGAGGAGACAAAATCAACGGCTAAAAAATAACGCATGGGAGTCAAAGAATACGACCAAGGTCCAAAATAACACCAAAGCAAAATATCAAATACAAAATACCGAATAAAAGCAAAGCGTGTCAAGGAGACCAAAGTCGAAAATCGGAAACCGAAATCATCAAACCATAGGCGAAATTCGAAATACCAAATCATCTAGCCATAGGCAAAACTCGAAAACCGAAATCATAAAATCATCGGCGAAAATCGGAAAACGAAATCACCAAGCCATATGCGAAAATCGAAATACGAAATCATCAAGCCATAGGCGAAAAACGAAATCCGAAATCATCAAAACTCAAATCGATTTTACTTATTGAGTTTTGGAACATACTCTCCAAAATCAATAGAATGCATGGAAAACAATTCTATGTTTCCATAGAAAGAATTCTATTAAATCCATAAAATCGTCGAACGACGAAATCAACATCAGAGACAAAAATAATCCGATTTGCATACCAAATGTAGCATGCAAGAATGTTATGCCAAAAATAGATAGAACATCATATAACAATGGCATACACTAATCTGGCATACCAAATGAAGCAAAATGATACCAATCGTACTATATTCTACCAATGGATACCAATATGAATCAAAAGTATGAACATACTTACAACATTAAGCTCCCCATACTTCGGTGCATCATTCAAGCACCATCAACTCCAATCGAATGAAAATCCTTGCGAATCACGGAGTTGGTAGGGTTGGTATCTCATGGTGGATTTAACCTAGAGAATATCATTTTGGTATCCAAAAATCCTTTTGGATCCTATGGGTTAGGCAATAAATTTAGCTAACTAAATTCAAATTAAATGTAACCTATACAAACCACAATTGCTTTGGTACCTATAAAATGAAATTTAAACTTATGGTACCAAGCAATGAAGGGTCAAAGGAAACTAACCCTTCGGAAACCAAGTCCACGAGGAACTTGATTTCCCAACATAATCATCATTCAAGATAACATCATTAATAAACGATTTCACATACAAATTCTTATTATGCATGCTTGTGTTCTTCGGACCCCAAATGGTGTAAGTCTTAGGAGTCCTAATCCTATTGGGAACATGCATATGTTGTTGGTTTCTATGTGATGCATGTCATGGGTAAGCATATGGAATTCGATGCAATGGTGCATGATGATAATTATTCATATGAGAATGAGGATGAACATATGAATGTGGAGGAACACGTGCATGAGTGTGTCTCACATGGTGTGCACGTGCTCGTGGGTGCGGAGCATAAAAATCATCATTTGTGCTAACATGTGGGGTAGGATGTGTGTTCCTACGTGGCATGGTATACATGTAAGCATGACCCTTCTTTGGATGTCCACCCAAAGTGGGTTTCTTTCCAAATGGGGGCGTGTTCCTAGCGGAAGCACCATTGGTAGAAGATCTACCCATGACGTGTTTACTTCCACTAGTAGAAGCATCGGAAGAGGGCCTAACAAAGGTGGCGGACGATTTGGATGACTCTCCCATCTTATACCCCAAACCAATGTGATGATTGGCCGGAAGTAAGTCATTTAGGATATCATCCAACTTGCCCTTACCTTTGTTGAATTCATGAATTCGGCCTAATGTGCTCTCATGCTTCTCGGTGAGAGAATGCAAAGAAGCATCCAAAGTGGACACTTGCGATGCGAGAGCACAAACACGTGACTTGAGATTTTTATTCTCAATACTCAAAGTTGAGATTTGAGACGTCAAATCCGCTATCACATGTTCATCCGAATCCTCGATATGAACATGCTCAAGTTGAGACTTGAGATTTTCAATCTCATTTCTCAACCCATCAACAACGGTGTCGTTGTTGACGATGAAAGGCTTAGGCGAGTTTTTAAGACTATCTAATTCATTTTTAGTCTTCATAAACTTAGTAGCCATATTAGAAAACTTATTCCATAGTTGTTCATTGGCTATTCTAAGTTCATCATTGGTTACCTCTTCGCCTTCATCCTCGCTTCCATCCTCGCTTTCATCGGAGGAAGTCTCTTCATCACAATCCTCTTTTCCCATGAAGCACGTGTGTGCATTCTCCATTCTTTCATCATCCGACTCTCCACTTGAGGAGTCGGATTCGGTGAAAGTGCCGACAAGCCCTTTCTTGTGCTTTCTTGACTTGTCGTGCTTGGATCCCTTCCATTTTCCCTTGTGTTTGTAGAGAGGACAATCCGGCTTGATATGTCCTGGCTTGTTGCATTTGTAACACACGGGAGTAGAAACATTAGTCGAAATAAATTTAGATTTACGATTCAACTTACCTTGTCGGAAGAATCGGATGAATTTCTTTGCCATATTGGCCAATGCTTCCATGTCCAATTCTTCGTCCTCTTCTTCTTCTGAATCTTCATCATCGGTAGATGGAGTGGCCTTGAATGCAATTGCCTTTTTCTTTGGCTCGTCTTGCTTCAAGTACGCCTTCATCTTTTCCCTCATCCGGATCTTACTATCCTTGCGTACCTCCTAAGACAACAAGGTACCCATTAGTTGTACGACGGTATATTTATTCATGTCATTACCTTCCTCGATGGTGAAGGTACGCTTTTCCCAACATGATGGAAGTCCATCGATTATCTTCGAAACTTTCTCCTTTTGGGTGTAGGTCTTCCCAAGAGCTTCCAAGTCGTTGGATATATCCACGAAGCGAGCGTAATATTCCTTCATGGTTTCGCCCTGCTCCATATGAAACAACTCAAATTCTTTATTAGCAACGACGAGTTTAGAATCTTTTACTGTACTCGATCCTTCATGCAATATGAGGAGTTGGTTCCATATTTGATATGCACTCTTACATGTGCATATCTTGTTGAAGTCCTCGGGCTCCAACGCACAATTCAAGGCATTCATTGCCTTGGCATTGGCAACTTCCGCGGCGACCTCCGCGGGTGTCCACTTCGCGAAATTTTCTTCGGAAGGCTCGACATACTCCGTCATGGTGGCTCTCCATAGTGAAGCGCTCCGGAGGAAAATTTGCATCCGGCATTTCCAGTACCCGTAGTTGGTACCGTTGAAGTGTGGAGGCCTGACGGAGGATAGTCCTTCCATAACTGAAGAAGCTCCATCGCGGTTCTTGAAGACGTTGTAGTCGTTGTTCGTCATAGCTTTGAACTTGTAGCTTTAACCTTGGCTATGTGTAGCTTTGAACTTGGCTCTGATACCAATTGTAGTGCCCTGTGGTAGCTACTGCACACGTACTAGAGGGGGGGTGAATAGTACTTAAAATAATCAAGATAGTTATTCCTAATTATTGTGCAAGAAACAAACGACAATGCGGAATTAAACAACTATCAACAAGAATTAAAACATACGCAAACAAACAATATTACTGGGTTCGGATCCACCCAAGTCTCCCCGACTTGTTCCCGGTGATCCTACGTCCCAACCACCCGGATCCCCTCCGGATACTTGAGTTAGCAACCCTAACTCAAGATTTCCACTATGAAATACTTGTGAAAAAAACCTTCACAAGTCAAATCATACAAAAGACATGTGACTCCCACAAACCGGGATCACAACCTCTCTCACAACCGAGAGATAAACTTACAATTCAAATATGAAATGAAATAAACTCTTACCTTACAAAATCCTATGCCTTGAGTATACTTACCAAATTAGGGCAATGATGGATTTTGAGGAAGAGGATGTCACCAAACCCTAGCTTCAAGAAGATGACCAGCAATGGAAGCCTAGGGAGGAGTATAATGACTAGGATCAAGCTCTTGGCTTGAGAAGCTCACAATAGAGAGAATCTCTCTTGAGGAAGATGGCTCAAAGAGTGAAGGGAGAGATTCTTGTGAGGGAGAGAGAGCTTTTAAATAGCTTGGGAGAGCTCTTCTCTTAGGTCTGAAATTGCTTGGAAATAGGACCTCTAACCCCTCTTCAAACGAATCAGGATTCTATTTAAAGGGGCAAGAGAAATCGAGTTTGGAAGAATCCCAACGGCTCTATTCTGAAGCAGACTAGTCGGTCAAAGAAGGATCACTGACCGACTAGTTCATCAACTAGTCGGTCGGTGATACAACGTAGACCGGCTAACGATAGAACAGCCAAGAAGTCGAAGTACAGGCAAAGACAACTAGTCGGTCTAAGAAGACTTGCCGACCGACTAGTTTCACAACTAGTCGGTCGGTGAATGTTCTTTGACCGACTAACGTCGAAATAGAATAGGTTGACTTCAAGATGACTTAGTCGGTTTAAGAACAAATGCTGACCGACTAGTTTCTCAACTAGTCGGTCGGTAAACGTTCTTTGACCGACTAACTCGAAACAGTAGCTCAGGCTGAAAATGACTGTACACAACTAGTCGGTCTGAGAAGGACTCCTGACCGACTAGATCGTCATCTAGTCGGTCGGTGACTCTTCTTTGACCGACTAACTGTAGTCATGGAAAGAGCTGAATATAGAGAAGGCAAACTAGTCGGTTCATGTAGAGTTGCCGACCGACTAGATCGTCATCTAGTCGGTTGGTGACTCTTCTTGAACCAACTAACATGCACTCGAAGCCGAGGGAAGAAGCGATAGGCTTCGGGAAAGTTTCTAATGGCTTCAATGAATATCCTAGCTCTAAGATATGAGCGAAATGAAGATTATAAAGTAAGTCCTACTCAAGGCTTAACATTCTAATCTATGAAGCTAGAAGACTATAAAATAAACCTTACGAGCCGTCTTCAAAGCTTCAATCTTCATTCCTCTTGACTTCCATATTGCTCCTTGAGCTTCAACGAAGCTCCAGGCACACGATCACGCGTATTGAGAAGTCTTGAGAAGTCGCTTTTGATGAACGTGGTATTTTGGCGACGATCTCCATAACTGCGCTCACAAATAAGTTAGTATACATTATTTATGTTTACTCATCATCCAAAACCAAATCCGGGGAATCAGATCACAACAACCCCCTCCTACTAAACAACTCTCCTACAAAGCATCGTCAGCCGTAAGTCGAAGGGCCACACCTTTGCCACTGACCGACTCTTCTAAAATATCGTTCAACCATAAGCCGAAGGGTCACCCCTTCACCACTGACCGACTCTTCTAAAATGTCGTCAGTCGTAAGTCGAAGGGCCATCCCTTCGCCACTGACCGATCCCCTAATGTGTCGTTAGTCGAAGCCATCCCCTCCACACTGAACGACTCTCCTACAGAGTTTTGTCAGCCATAAGACGAAGGGCCACCTTTTTTCTACTAAACGACTCTTCCAAAATGTCGTTAGCCAAAAGTCGAAGGGCCACCCCTTCGTCACTGAATGACTCCTGTGCCGTCAATCGTGAGTCGAGGAAATCACTCCCTCACCATGGAACATGGTGATCAACTTCTAAACATGGTTCGATGGTTTATCCTCGATCATCCTGAAGCATCGCCTAACCCATCGAGGGACCATCAGACGTTACGACCACCACACGACATCATGACAGCAAACAAAGAAATGCAACGACAAATATGGATATGCATGCCATCTCTTCTGGCACTCCTATTACAAAAAATTGTTTTCTTTTACATCTATTTCACCCCCTATACATTTAAAAATTTCTAAAACAGGTGTAAAAAGAACGTCGAGACCCTACAATGGCTGGCTAGGCCCTTGGTATCCATCCAGCATGGCCGTGGACTCTGGGTCCCTTATAGCATCCACTCCTGCATCATCGTCAGCCACGGTGGCAGCGTCGTCGGTGGGAGCAGCTTCCTCCGTGCCTTGGCTCGATTCATCGTCACCAAGGTCCAGAAAAATCACTGGGATCTTGTCGATCTCTATGAAGAGGTTGTTGGGATTTCATAATCCCATGTTCACTTTCCTATTCTATTCCATATGATTTTGATGTGACAACTATTATTATTGCTACTCACTCTATCTATGCAGATATGCAGATTCCTAATATATCCACGCTTGGACAATAATCACTTGATAAGGAATCCCTGCACAAAGGCATTTCAACTACTCACATGAAGCTCAACATACATATCTACGGAAATCTACGGACTGATGTATTTTTTATATTTATAGATTTCAGAGCCTTGAATATGAAATCCATCTAAGTCCTAGGTTCCTAATAACATATCCTAAACATCCCTTTTCAGAAAAGTCAAAATTCACGTTTTTCTGTCCTGGTCGACTAAGACATTCATTAGTCGACTAAAAACTTTTTCTTTGAATTTTGACCTGAAAATTTCTGAGTAGTCTTCAGTCAACATCAGAAAGTTACCGTTAAAATTTCAGTCAAAAAATTCCAAGTTTGACTTTTTAGTCGACTAAGACTTTCTTTAGTCGACTAATGAAATTTTGCGTCCGTTTTTTCTGAAACTTTCCAGACCGTTTGTGAACGGTAGGAAACTCCTTTTCCCCCCATTTTCCCGTTTCTGAACGGTAGGAAACTGCCCACAAATCCTATAAATAGAGGGGTAGACCCTCTCTTTTCTTCACACAACTTTCTTCTCTCTTTCTTACTAGAATTATTGATTCTAAGCAATCTTGCCTTAGTTGCTCTTTTCTTATTTGCAAGAAGAAATCCATAGATTTCTCTCTTCTTATAAGAACGGAAGAACTTCAAGATTCTTAATCATAGATCTTTTGGAAATTGAAGTTTTCTTCCTTGGAGCAATTTTGATCTTTTTCAACATCAATTTAGAAAGTTGTTTGTGTTCATAATTGAAGAAGATATCGATTGATCTCTCTCTTCTTTTATGAACCAGAGAACTTCAAGTATTGTTCTTCATAACATATCTTTTATATCTTGAAGTTCATCTTCTAACACCATCCTTGAATTTAATTCTAATTTCATAACAAGGCTATAGGTGTTTTTCTATTTCTTATTTAACAGGTTTTGAATCTCTGTTAGAGATTGTACAAAGTTTGGGACACGGGGAGTGTCGTCATTTTTGTAAGTTTGCGCTTGCGGGGCAAGTGGTTATAGTGGATTGAAAATCTCTACGGGGTAGAGGACTGGAGTAGGATCACAAGGATCCGAACCAGGATAAATCTCTGTGTTTGCGATTGATTTAATTTTCCGCACTTGTCATTTTATTTTCATTGCCATCTTTGCAAATATTACTAACATCTTATTTGCAACATTTTTTAATATACACTATTCACCCCCCCCCCCCCCTCTAGTGTATTTGATCCTTACAGGCTAGAATTTCATTTGGTATCAGAGCAAGGCTAAGATGGCAGCAAGTTCCTCTACATCAAACATGAACGCTGTTCCACACAACTACAATCAACATCCTGAAGGGCACTCTCAAACTCGTCCTCCTCTATTTGATGGTTCAAACTACTCATATTGGAAAATACGAATGGAGATTCATCTCCAAAGTATGAATTATGAGATTTGGGACATCGTAGAGTCTGGATACACAAAGCCAGAAACACCAGTTGCTGATTGGACCACCAACGACAAAACTGCAAAGACCAACAACTCAAAGGCTATGAATGCTTTATTCTGTGCCATGGATAAACATGAGTTTAATCGAGTATCTCAGGCTAAAAGTGCTAAAGAGATTTGGCATATACTCGAGGTAACTCATGAAGGAACCAATAAAGTGAAGGAAACCAAGATCGCTTCTTTGGTTCATAAGTATGAGTTGTTCAAGATGCAAGACAAAGAGACAATTGGAGAAATGAACACCAGGTTCACTAACATTATTAATTCTCTTAATGCTCTTGGAAAAGTTTATTCTTCTCTTGATCAGGTACGCAAGATTCTCAAGGTACTCTCTCCAGAATGGCGACCAAAGATCACTGCTATTGAGGAAGCCAATGATCTTTCCACATTAACGGTGGAAGATCTTATTGGTAACCTAATGGCACATGAAGTTACATTGCAAGATGCGAAAGAAGAATCAAATCAGAAGAAGAAAGTACTCGCCTTCAACACAACATCTGATAATGAAGATTCAGATGATGACATGGCATTTTTTGCAAAGAACTTCAGAAAGTTCTTCCAAAAAGGTAAGTATAATAATAAGTTTAAAAATACTGATTCTTCTCTTTGTTTTAATTGTAATAAGCCAGGACATATGAAGAAAGATTGTCCACTTCTCAAAGCAAAGTTCAAAACTTCCAACAACGATCAATCCAGAAGAGAAAGGAGGTTTGATAAGATGAAGAAAGCATTTGCAGCAACTTGGGATGAATCTTCAGATGAAGAAGATGACAATAATGAAAATGCTAATATGTGTTTTATGGCACAAGATGAAGAAGAAGAGGTAAGTTCCTTTAATAATGAAGAATTATTGGAAGCATTAAAAGATCTTTATTCTCGTTTCAAAAAGTTGAATAATCAACATAAATCTTTGAAACAGAATAATGATAATCTCCTTATTAAATATCATGAATTATCTTCTTCTAAGAACACTACACCAAATTCCATACATATTGAGAATACATCTTCTCAAGTTTTGAATCTTAGTAAAGAGAATGAAATTCTCAAAACTAAGAATGTTGAATTGCATACACAAATATCCGAAATGGATAAAAATATTTCATCACTAAAGATGAAATACGATAAGATGTCTTCCAATGTTGATAAATTTAACAAAGGAAAGACAAATCTCAATGATCTGCTTAAAATTCAATTTCCAGCAAATCATAGACAAGGATTGGGATATTCTCATAAGGATGCACCCAAGTCTTGTATCACTTCTTCCTCTTGTGGAAAAACAACTTTTGTTAAACCACAAAAGAAGAATCACGCATTCATTTACACGAAGAAAGTAAACACTTCTACTTCTTCTACACAAAGAAATATTACTAATATTTCAAAAACAATTCCTAGGAAACCTACTACAATTTGTATATGGGTTCCTAAGGATTCTTGCTTAAAAGATAGGAATAATTATATTTCTACTTACATACATTCTATTGTTCATTCCAATGATTATATTAGAAAGCCAAATTCCACATGGGTTTGGCTTCCAAAGATCTAATCTCATGGACCCTCATACAAAGGGTACCAATGCTTAATGTTTTATCTTTCAGGTACCTAAAAAGGAAAGATGGATTTTGGACAGTGGATGTTCAAAACATATGACGGAAAATATCAACTTGCTTTCTAACATTATATATAAAGATGGAGGCACCGTTACCTTTGGTGACAACAAAAAGGGCAAAATCATAGGCACTGGAACAGTTGGTAATGCAAATCAGCCTATCATTGAGAATGTTCACCTGGTTGACGGTTTGAAACACAACTTACTTTCCATTAGTCAATTATGCGATAAAAATTACAAAGTAGTTTTTGAACAAAATGATTGCATCATTTACAATTCTGATATGTCATCCGTTTTATTCCGTGGTAAGCGTAAGAATAACATTTATATCTTATGCATGTCTATTACTACTCTCAATCATTGTTTAATGATTACTTCTGATGAAACATTACTTTGGCATAAACGTTTTGGACACACAAATTTCAAAAATCTTGCACATATTTCAAAACACAATTTAGTAAATGGAATGCCAAATATTTCTTTCAAACACAAATATTTTTGTGATGCTTGTCAACAAGGAAAAATGCATAAATCTTCTTTTAAATCAAAGGGTATTATCTCAACAAAGAGACCATTAGAACTTCTACACTTAGATTTGTTTGGTCCTTCAAGAGTAGCCTCTTTGAATAGAAGTAGATATGCATTTGTCATTGTTGATGATTATTCTAGATATACATGGGTTATATTCTTACAAAATAAGAATGATGCTTTTGAAGAATTTTCAATATTTTGTAAAAAGATACAAAAAATCAAATCCTCTAACATTATCACTATTCGTAGTGATCATGGGGGAGAATTTGAAAATGATTCTTTTACCAAGTTTTGTAATGAAAATGGCATTACACACAATTTTTCTTTTCCTCGTACCCCTCAACAAAATGGAGTAGTTGAAAGGAAAAATAGAACTTTACAAGAATGTGCTAGAACAATGCTTTGTGATAGTAATCTACCAAAATACTTTTGGGCAGAAGCTGTTGCAACTGCCTGCTACATTATGAATAAAGTTCTTATAAGGCCATTGCTTAATAAAACTTGTTTTGAATTATTTTTTAATCGCATTCCCCGTGTATCTTATTTTAAAGTGTTTGGATGTAAATGTTTCATTCTCAATACTAAAGATGCATTAGATAAATTTGATTCAAAATCTGATGAAGGTATTTTTGTTGGATACTCAACACGTAGCAAAGCCTACAGAATATTTAACAAAAGAACTTCAACAGTTGAAGAATCTTTACATGTCACATTTTATGAAAATCCTTCATCTAATTCTCCCATC
The DNA here is from genome assembly GCA_030789695.1 of Scilla litardierei. Taxonomy (NCBI): domain Eukaryota; kingdom Viridiplantae; phylum Streptophyta; class Magnoliopsida; order Asparagales; family Asparagaceae; genus Scilla; species Scilla litardierei. The sequence continues at coordinate 665,150,506 of CM061142.1, read as the reverse complement.
ATCATTGATGATGAAGAAAACATATTACCTTTATCTAATTCTTTGGATAATATTAATCTTGATGAAATTGATGCTACTAAACCCTCTGTTGAGTGTGTTTCAGATAATGCAGATCTTCCTAAGGCATTTGCACAAGTTCCAAACCATCCACCAGAATTAATCATTGGAAATATTACAGATGGAGTAAGAACGCGTCATCAAATAGAACAAATGGTGCATTGTGCTTTCCTCTCAACCATTGAACCAAAGAACATCAATGAAGCATGCAAAGATAGTTCTTGGATCATTGCTATGCAGGAAGAACTTAATCAATTTCAGAGAAATGATGTTTGGGAATTAGTTCCCAGACCAACAGATCATTCAATTATTGGTACCAAGTGGGTATTCAAGAATAAATTGGATGAATCTGGTCAGGTAATTAGGAACAAGGCACGATTGGTTGCACAAGGTTATAATCAAGAAGAAGGTATTGATTATGATGAAACCTATGCACCAGTTGCTCGTCTTGAATCTATTAGGATGCTTTTATCTTTTGCATGTTTTAAAGATTTTAAACTATTTCAAATGGATGTCAAAAGTGCTTTTCTAAATGGTTTTCTTAAGGAGGAAGTTTATGTTGAACAACCTCCTGGTTTTATTCATGAAAATTTAGAAAATCATGTTTTTAAATTAAAGAAAGCTTTATATGGTCTTAAACAAGCACCTCGTGCTTGGTATGAAAGACTTAAAAGTTATCTTTTAAATTCTGGTTATTCTATTGGTAAAATTGATTCAACTTTGTTTATTAAAAATATAAAATCTGACATCATTATTATTCAAATATATGTTGACGATATTATATTTGGTTCTACTAATGAAACTCTTTGTTTAGAATTTTCTAAGATTATGCAGAAGGAATTTGAAATGAGTCATATGGGCGAACTTAACTACTTCCTTGGACTTCAAATCAAACAAATGAAGGAAGGTATCTTCATCCATCAATCAAAGTACGCCAAAGAACTCATCAAGCGTTTTGGTTTAGAGACTTCTGCTGATAAACATACTCCAATGAGTACTTCTACATCACTAGACAAAGACTTAAATGGTAAGAGTGTTGATCAACGTCTTTACAGAGGTATGATTGGCTCTCTACTTTATTTAACTGCTAGTAGACCAGATATTATGTTTCCAGTATGCTTGTGTGCACGTTTTCAGGCAGATCCTAAGGTGTCACATCTTACTGCCGTAAAACGAATTATTAGATATGTTAAACACACGTCTGACTATGGTTTATTTTATCCTAAATCAAGCACATTTGATTTATTATCTTATAGTGACGCAGATTTTGCTGGTTGCAAATCAGACCGAAAAAGTACCAGTGGTACATGTCATTTTCTTGGACATGCTTTGGTCTCATGGTTTAGCAAAAAGCAAAATTCTGTTTCATTATCTACCACAGAGGCAGAATATATTGCCGCTGGGTTAGCATGTGCACAAATATTATGGATGAAACAAACTATCTCAGATTATGGTATTGAGTGTTCCACATGTCCTATAATGTGTGATAACACTAGTGCAATTAATTTGTCTAAGAATCCAGTTCATCATTCACGCACTAAGCATATAGATGTCCGTCATCACTTTTTAGATGATCATGTACAAAAAGGGGATATAGTTTTGAAATTCATTTCCACTGAACATCAGATTGCCGATATCTTAACTAAGCCTTTGAAAGAGGAATCTTTCATTAAACTTAGAAGAGATTTGGGCATTATCAGTGAATCTGAATTTATCATATGATGTTTTCCAATTTTAGTGAATTTCTGGAATTTTATTATAATTTCTTGATAATAAATTTTCTTAGTCGACTAACGTTTTGTTTAATCGACTAATATATCCAGTTTTTTTTCTATTATGTTACTTAAACATTCGGTTTGTCTTTTCTACTATGAGATTTATTTTCAAAAATTAAATTTTTTTTCTTACCATGCCCTGACATACGGACTCTTTGGCTTCTTGTTGGCCGCCTCTTTTTGTCTTGGAAACCACAAATGGCTTTCATTATTTCACCTTGGAAATTGGCTTTTACACTTTTCTTTTCCAATGCACTCTAGGCCATGTGTCATGTCCTTATTCGGCCATCACTTTGCCTTGAGATCCGAAAATCCTCATCCCTTGGAATGGGAACCCTCATTTATTTTCTCTTGGAGTTTGTATTTTTTTTACTTGTTTTTTATTCTTGGAAAGTGTCTTTCAAACAACTCCATTCAATGCTTTGACCGACCTTTCTTAATTTGGCCTACCCACTACCGTCCTTTCATCTCTTATTATTAATTGTTTTCAAATTTTTATTATTATTATTTATTATTTTTTAATATCCGAACGGTTGCGCATTAGATTTTATTTCGGTTGCCTTAGTCGACTAACCACAATCTTAGCCGACTAATTCGGTTTTTTAAACCGTTTCCAATCTAACTTCCGTCTTTTCGCGTTTTTAGTTTCGTCTTCCTCCCGCCTCTTCACATATTTTTGAAAATTTTTTTCAGTTCTAACTCACCCATTCAGTTTCTCAAACTGCTCACGAACTGATCATGGCACCCATTCACTTGGATAACTACTCCCACTTTTGCCCATTTATTTTCGAAAATTTCTCTTCATTTCTTTTATCCCAATCGAACCCTCTCTTCATCCTCATCTTCTTCTCCGATGGCTCTTCCTCAATTCCGTGATGCCGCGGCCGAAAAACGTTTCCAAGCCTCTGCAAAAGCAAAATTCCATCCTGAACGCTTCATCGACTACAGTGCTCTTACCTCCTTCAACATTCTTTCCATCCTATCCGCCGCCGGCCTCGAGAAGATCTGGGCACTCGGGAACAAGGAACCCTACTACCCCCTTCTCGTCCGTGAGTTCTACGCCAATCTCGAGCCATGCGTGGTTGGTCGTGATACTCACATTCTCTCCCGTGTCAAGAACCTTCCGATTTGCCTAACTCTTCGTCGGATCTGTGAGTTGATTGATCTTCCTCCCCATTTCTCAGGTTCTCTCAATTTTTCAATGACCGATCCCCACATCCTAGCAAAAATCGCAACCCCTTGGGTCCATAAACTATCCGCTGTTCATTTCCACCCCCCCCCCCCCCCCGCTCGCATTATCCTTAAGGTTATAGTTTCTAATCTTATGCCTAAAGGCGGCTCCTTTAATTATCTTTCCAACGAATTAGAGCATTGCCTTTATGCAGTAATGGGCGGTTTACCTATTAACTGGGGCTTTGTAATTTTGCAATCCCTTCTTCGACCGGTTCAAACACATGTTTATCATCCTTCGTTTATCACTTTGGTGCTTAAGATGTTTTGCGTTCCATTAGACGGTGAACTCGCTGTTTCAAATCCTTATAATATCAACATCATCACCGTGCACAATATGCATTTGGATCTTCCGGACCCTGAGGAATCAGATGCGGCAAACAGTGATGATGATGATGCCGACGAAGATCCCGAAGAAGACCCCGTCGAAGACCCCATTTCAGCCGATCCCGACTATACTCCGACCCAAACCGCTTACGTCCCCTCTTCTATGCCGAGTTCATCCCGTGGTTTTCGTCGCTTTGTTAAGAAACAATGTGTCCACAAGTGTTTTCCCGAATGTCGCACCAACCCTCGGTCATGTCCCTTACAAACCCCCCGGACTTCTTCCACTCCTCGCCAAACCAACCTGTCTGTTCTGTCCGGCCTTAGGGAGGATGTTCGGTCTCTTACCGATACGGTCACTACTGGATTTAGGGAATTTCGGTCAGCCTTGAATGAACAGTCTCTCGTGCTCGATCAAGTCCAACTCAACCAGAGCAAGCTTGTTTCTGCACTTGAGGCTCTGAATGTAGTTGCCCCTGAAGAAACTCCTCGTCGCAAGAGTGCTCGTACCTCCTAGCCCTTTGGATCCCCTTCCAGCCGTTAGATTGTGGCGACAGTTGCCTCCGTTGTGTTGTTTAATGTGTTTTGTTTTGCTGATGTCGGATACTAGGTCTTATGCCGATGTGTTAATGCTCTTTTGTTGTTTGCATAATGGTTTTAGATATGCTTTGTATTCGGCCGTAGGGCCTTAGTCATGGGTATGTGGATGTATGTTTGTTATCCTTCCTAAAAGTGTTCTGTTAGTAAAATCTGTTTGGTTATGTTATGTGACACTTTTTCCGTTGTCTGTTTTGTTTTGTGTTATTCTTTCACTTAGTCGACTAACTATTTCTCTAATCGACTAACATAATTTTTACCCCATCTTTTTGTCAATGACAAAGGGGGAGAATATTTAAGCAATTTTTCAGGGGGAGCATACATATTTGTCATCATAACCTAAATTCATAAACTATGTTTATAGAATTGAATACTATGTTTATAGAATTGAATATGACACTTCATTTGACACTTCATTTTTTTACATATGATATGATATCTGCATATAATTGAGTATGACACTTCACTTTTTATAAATATTTGTCATCATCAAAAAGGGGGAGAATGTTGGGATTTCATAATCCCATGTTCACTTTCCTATTCTATTCCATATGATTTTGATGTGACAACTATTATTATTGCTACTCACTCTATCTATGCAGATATGCAGATTCCTAATATATCCACGCTTGGACAATAATCACTTGATAAGGAATCCCTGCACAAAGGCATTTCAACTACTCACATGAAGCTCAACATACATATCTACGGAAATCTACGGACTGATGTATTTTTTATATTTATAGATTTCAGAGCCTTGAATATGAAATCCATCTAAGTCCTAGGTTCCTAATAACATATCCTAAACATCCCTTTTCAGAAAAGTCAAAATTCACGTTTTTCTGTCCTGGTCGACTAAGACATTCATTAGTCGACTAAAAACTTTTTCTTTGAATTTTGACCTGAAAATTTCTGAGTAGTCTTCAGTCAACATCAGAAAGTTACCGTTAAAATTTCAGTCAAAAAATTCCAAGTTTGACTTTTTAGTCGACTAAGACTTTCTTTAGTCGACTAATGAAATTTTGCGTCCGTTTTTTTCTGAAACTTTCCAGACCGTTTGTGAACGGTAGGAAACTCCTTTTCCCCCCATTTTCCCGTTTCTGAACGGTAGGAAACTGCCCACAAATCCTATAAATAGAGGGGTAGACCCTCTCTTTTCTTCACACAACTTTCTTCTCTCTTTCTTACTAGAATTATTGATTCTAAGCAATCTTGCCTTAGTTGCTCTTTTCTTATTTGCAAGAAGAAATCCATAGATTTCTCTCTTCTTATAAGAACGGAAGAACTTCAAGATTCTTAATCATAGATCTTTTGGAAATTGAAGTTTTCTTCCTTGGAGCAATTTTGATCTTTTTCAACATCAATTTAGAAAGTTGTTTGTGTTCATAATTGAAGAAGATATCGATTGATCTCTCTCTTCTTTTATGAACCAGAGAACTTCAAGTATTGTTCTTCATAACATATCTTTTATATCTTGAAGTTCATCTTCTAACACCATCCTTGAATTTAATTCTAATTTCATAACAAGGCTATAGGTGTTTTTCTATTTCTTATTTAACAGGTTTTGAATCTCTGTTAGAGATTGTACAAAGTTTGGGACACGGGGAGTGTCGCCATTTTTGTAAGTTTGCGCTTGCGGGGCAAGTGGTTATAGTGGATTGAAAATCTCTACGGGGTAGAGGACTGGAGTAGGATCACAAGGATCCGAACCAGGATAAATCTCTGTGTTTGCGATTGATTTAATTTTCCGCACTTGTCATTTTATTTTCATTGCCATCTTTGCAAATATTACTAACATCTTATTTGCAACATTTTTTAATATACACTATTCACCCCCCCTCTAGTGTATTTGATCCTTACAGGCTAGAATTTCAGAGGTCAGGGAATCGGTTCTTCATCTCCAATCGACATCACTTGTAGCCTTCTTATATAGCTCATCGAAGTCAAGAAATGAATCCTTGAACTCCTGAAACACCCTCTCTGCTATGACCTCGGCTTCGACTCTCTCCTCCAACAGAGCGTCCTCTGCTCGCTCTCTCAAGGTGGTTTGTTCAGCCTCCCTCCTATGAGACTCGCTTAACTCATGCTCGAGTTTCTGAATACGATTCAATCTCGTCTCGGAAAGAAGGCTGAGTCTAGTCAGATCAACTTGAGATCTCTCCACGCACGACCTAACGGCCTCTAGGGTGACCCCATGATTGGCCACCTCCGGAGCACGACGATGCAACATCGCGGTGGCCACGAGAGCCTGCACACAACATACGATGGTCAACATATGTGCCGACATCATATACGAGGGAGGCTGGAGCAATAATTACCTGGATGCTGGCATGAACGGCTATCGACGCAAGCCGCTCATAATCGACCCTCTTCATGACAACCATGTCCCGTGGAAGGGTCGCATTCTCAGTAATGCGGGAGGTGGCCCTGCAATCAAGAAGAGCAAAATCTCCATGCCTCATCGGAAATTCCGCCCGAACGAGCTCCTCCTCGGAAAAATCGAATGGGGCCTGAGGAGATCGGCTCTCCAGCAAAATCGGCTTATATTCGTCAGGGATGTCTTCAGACAACCCTACAAGAGGGAACAGACCCCCAAGGCCAGGAGTTCTTATGCACGAGAAACTCTGGTGGGACCTGAGTCCTCCCCAAATCTTCCTCGTGAAGAGTATCCATCCCTGGCTGAGAGACCTGTTCTGCAGCTGCATTCGACCCAGATGGCTCCGAGTCGCTAAGAACGAGTCGCCACCTCCTCTTAGCCCCCTCCAATGCAACTACTTCAAATTCGGAGGTGGGCTTTTCCTTCTTCTTCATCTGAAGTCAGGCCACCTGAGCAACCCTTTCAACAACGACGAGGCGATCCTCCGATGGTGGAGCCATCCTTTCCACCCCAGTTGGCACCCGAGGAGACAACATGCTCACCTCCGCCTCTCTGATGGAAACTTCGACTGCTTCCCTCAGTGCAGGGTCCACCTGATAATTCACACCGACTATGCCTGTAGATGCAACAAACAAGTTAAGTCTAAGAAAGAAGGTTGAGCAGTTGGCGGGCACGATCGAACCAACCTTTTGTCCACAAGGTCCGATGCATCACGTCGTTGAACCACAGTCACTTGACCGACCTCATATCATCGGGCAGGCTCATCAATGTGTCGACGGTTTTCTTCTCCTCGCTAGTCAGTGGCGTATCCTCGGCGGGGCCCAAGTCAGGGGCACCCCAACCGGTGCAGAAGCTTGCATCCCCTTGGAAAACCACAAACACAGATTCATCTTTCCATTTTGGATTGGAGGTGGGAATGTCTTCGAGCAGCTTCCTGCCTCGATAAGCCATTATCGAGTACCTGCCCGGGATCTTGAGGGGAGGGATCGAGAAAAAATAATTGAACAGCCTTAGAGACCGCTCAATCCCTTTCGTCACACACAGAGATATGAAGCCCATCAGCATGCCAATGGCGTTCGGCATCAACTGGCAGAGGGAGATGTTCAGGGTACACAGGATGTACTGCATGAAGGGGTGCATGTGGAATCGAAGGCCTCGTTCGAAGGCTTTGACGTATACCCCCCGCTTCCCGATTGCCGGGACGATGGACCCTCTCGTCCCTCCCAGGCACCCAGATTTGGTAATCGAGATGGACATAATGCCTCTGAAGCTCGGGGATCTGGCTAGCCTTGATGTTGGACCTCAGATTCGCTAGCAAACCTGGCTCCATAACACCATCCTTATTCTTCTGCATAAATGTGACCAAGCTCCTTTCAGAGGTGGGGTTGGAGGACGAAGCCATTTCTTTTAAGGGAAGGCAAATCTAAATCAAAGAGAATGAAGACGATACCTCTGCATTCTATTGCTGGAACCATCATATATATACATGACGACAACCACATGATGAAACACGCGTCGAAGATCCGAAGGCTCTGAGTGCCTTGGATTTCGAACATGCAAATCATCTGAATCGACGAAGCAGGAGTTTTGGCGACTGGAACTTGAATGTTATTTTCTCGACTGTCGTGCCCCATTAATGCGATGTAACATCGCTTGACTTCAACATGCAGACCCTTTGAGTTCGTGCGACGAGGCCATTATTGAGTCATTGGGCTGGCACTCGAGATGACTCGACAGATGGATGATTAAGGCCCACGAGGCCCACAAGAGAAGCCCGACATCGACTCAGTCAAAGCCCATTGGCCAGTCGACCGTTGCATTTCCTGCACTCAAACGTGGGATTAAAGACGGGCTCGTAATTCGTGGGAACGTGTATAACATTTACTCCTATTAAAGGGGAAGATCGTAGCCAATAATGGGAAACAGTTATCTCTCCAACGTCTCCAAAAGGACCCTGAATGCCTATAAATATATGGAAGGGTCCCATCTTCAAGGTACGAAATGACATAGAACTCTACTTTCTCAGCTGATATTTCTTATACTTTAGAGCTTGCGCCGCCAGTCTTGAGACGAACCTCCGTGAGTCGATCTCAGCTGCACCAAGCTCACTCTCTTCCTTAAGTTTCCATACTAACTTAAGCATCGAAGGGGATTTGGGTCGGAACCCAGATCAGACCCCCCTAACATATCTCTGTGGAGTAGATCGACGAGTCTCCATCTCCAGCAAGGGTCGTTCTTGAGCTCCCCAACCTCGAGCAACCGACATACAAGCTGATCGAGGGTCGATCGAGCACTGAGTCATCATCTACCACCATCATTCGACCCAGGTTCTTCCAACCTTGGGTCCCACTTCATCTGCTGATAAGGCTCCGACTCAGCATGAAGAGCCCACGTCAGCTTGCCACATGTCTCGGTCAATTTTCGGCTTAACAATAATTTATTATCTTTCACCGAGTTATAAATGACATGCAGCAGGTGATGTGACTATTTAAACATGCGCAATAGTGCAACAATTGTATCCAAAGTTCATGCATCGTTTTCAAGTGACAAGCATCAGAACATGGTAGGCAAGGGTAAACAAGAGTTATCATGGTGAATATGAGATTACCGGTGATGAAAGGTTGAAGTAACTCATTTAGAAGTATTTATAATCAATGTTTGCAAATTTATGATAATTGGAATTCTAACATTGATCCATACATATACGACCGGTCAGGTTTGGTCAAGCAGGTCACTATCCTAGGTTAGGGTGATCCAGAACGTGGACGCAAACGATCATAGACAATGGGTGGTACCAATATTAAGAACTCCGATTATCAACTTTTGCTCCATCAATTATATTATCAAATAGTAGAGTAGTTCCATGTTTATTTAGATTTCTACCACTATGATAGTTAAACAGGACCACTGATTGACTTTCTTATTGAAAACTAGAAAGTTATGGAGTCATTTCAAATCGAATGGGCCAAAGCAAAGCGGATGCTAAAAGAATTTGAGGATAAAGACAATTCCAACAACTATGATGCTGATCCTATGATTCGAGCATGTGGTATTTCCATTAGTATACAATTTACCCAAGTAGATAATCGCGTGCTACAACCACCCAAGTTGAAAGTTAGCAATGTCGTATGCTTAAGTCAATAGTTGTTCTGTTATTGATTAGTTTTCTATTTAATTATGTCTTTAGTCGATTGATCAAGTCAATAGCCGTTCGGAGGCTATATATGATATCATAAGTTCATATTAGTACATTATCTAAATTTCTAAAGTTAGAATTAGAGTGACTTATGGGGTTGAGTATCGTTGAAGTAGACTAAGGCTGGAGCTAGAGCTTCCAATGGTGCTAGTGCGCAATAAACGGTATCTGCAAACATAAGAAATTACCGGTTAAAGTTCACACTATTTTCTATCTATTTATCTCACTTGTTTTCATTTTTATAACGCTTAAAATGAGTCAAAAACTTGTACTAATAATTTTTAGAAAAGCTAGATGTGAGTAAAATAATTTTATCTCGAAAGAAAATATTTTTCCGAAGCTCATAGATATTTTTCACAATTTTAAAAGCTTTAAAATCAATTTTTGAAATTTAAAATCAATTGAAAACTAATTTTTAAAATTAAAAATTAACTATCGTAACCGCTCGACGATTTGTTTAGAAAAATTGACATATCGAAATATTTCATATGATATGTCGAAATTTTACTCTCGACTAGTAGAATATAAAAGTATTTTTTATATGTATGAGTTTACGTATCGTTTGAAAGATACACACATTTTTATCAAATCTGAATTAACTACCGTAAACTTTAAAAAATCATAAATTGAAAAATAAGTATCGAATTAGGACGAGTTGGTGCCTACGCGTTCGCGACAATGAGTAGAACATTTTAGTATTTTTAGATTTTCAGTGTGGACCTTATATTTTCCTTTTCTAATTTTTCTATTTTCCCCTATTTCTCTATCTACTTTCTTTCTCTAACCCACCTCTTTTTTCTTTATTTTTTTCACAGTGTAAGCTGTAATTTTATTTTACGCTCATGCACGCGCGGGCAGCAAGGAGGGAAAGCTGAGGCCGGCAGGGGGCGTCGGCGCCGGGGCAGCGGCATGGGCGACATGCGTGGCGGCAGCGACACTGGCGCCGTTGGTGCGCGGCAGCGAGGAGAGCTTTGGAGGGAGCTCAAGTGGCCTGGCTTCGTCGGCGTTCTCCGTTGGGGCTGGGAAAGGCAGAGCGACCGCGAAGGTCGAGCTATGGAGGCGAGGTGAGGCGATGGTCGTGGTGGAGCTTGGGGGCGGTTTCGTCGGAGCTCCGAGGTGAGGCGAGCTTCATGGGTTTGGGGCGCCATGAAGAAGATGTCGTCTGCCACATCGAGGGCGATGGCGTCGTCTTTGCTGTTGTTGTTGCCACGTCTGATCAATGTGTTTATTATCATGTAGAGGAGATCACCATAGGGGGAAATGGGCGAGGAGCGTCGGTGGTTATGTTGCCCCAGGGTTTGGGGTGGTGACATGTCGGTTGGCGATCTCGTCGATGGAGCTTCGACGATGGGTTGTTTGGATGGTGGAAGGAGATGTGGATGGGATAAAGAGAGGGGAGTGAAGCACATGGGTTGTGTGACGGGGATGGTGTTGCTGCCAAAATGGGAGAGTGAGAAGTGTGTTCCTCTACAAACCAATGGGAAGATTGAATTTTATAAAGTTCAGAAAATAATTAAATTAAATATGCAAGGTTGCAACTAAAAGAGGAATAAAGGGGGAGTAAATGGGTTGTTGGATCCGAAAATTCTGGATCTGACCAGCCCTAGCGATTAATTAAGTGGGTGGGGTGGGGTTAATTAAGTAGGGGTTAGGGTTAAAATAAACGGATAATTAGTAATTTGAGGTATAAAATTACCATTTTGATCCTAGAACTAAACGTCTCCAATAAATTACGAAAACAATATTTCGGGTTCGTATCGTCACGAGGATCATCAAAATGAAGTCCATTTTAAGATTTGAGTTACGAAAAATAGAAGAAAAAAACATTTACTCATTTTGAACTCGTTTGAAATCGTTAAAATTCGGAAATACGTGCACGACGAAATTAGGCCGTTACACAGGGTCAATGGACACTTGGTTAAATCATTCTAATTCGGGGGTTTTCCCATAAATAAATGACAATCCTTGTCATAAAACCAATCTAGCCATCTCTTTTCTCATTGTCTCAGCAGAGTATGGGAAATTAGATAGAGAGAAAGAAGATGCAGATAAGTTTAATGTGGTCTCTTTAAAATCTCTTTTTTCGTGAGATGCTATGTGTCTCTTAAGGTGTGTTATGCCATCAGAAGGGTTGCAATTAAAATTTGATCTACATATTTTAAAAACTTCCTGCTCGTCGTTTTTGCCAAGGATAGGTTCAATCGTAAAGTGCTCCCAAACCGTAGATTTTCGTGATCTAGGTTAGGGTTATTATGTAGAAGGAACATCAGGAATAACAGATTGTGCGGGAGTAAAGAGTTTATAGAAAAAGTCTGTGCAGAAGTAGTATACACATGTGTAGGAAGCGTGTACTCATATGTTTCTGTTTGTGACATGTCAATGTCATATTCTGGTGTTTCTATAGGGTTGTTTCTTATCCTAGTAAAAGTATCATATTCCTTAGTCTTATTAAAGTGCAAGTTAACATTCATACTGTCGTTTGGTCCAGCCATTATGCTCGTATATAAATAAAATTTAATCTAAAGGAACCCGATTGTCAGGTTGTGACTTGCGAGCGGTGTATATAGTAGAAGAAGCATGAGAGCGGAGGGAGATGAGACTCAAGTGCGAAGTTGAAAGCGAAGTTGAGCTTGACAGCGAGCTGAGAGCGAAGTTGAGATTTGAGCTGGACGTCGAGCTGAGAGCGAAGTTGACAGAGAATCTAAGACTTGCGAGACCGCCTTGACTGAGAGCTGAGAATTGAGTGTTTGAACGTAGATTTTATGTTAATAGAGAGTATGAAAGTGTATGAGAGATTGAGAGTTGTGAGAAAAATGAGAGGGGTGCGGGGCAATTTTTAGGATTTTTTTGGTGAAAGTGTATGAGAGATTGAGAGTTGTGAGAAAAATGAGAGGGGTGCGGGGCAATTTTTAGGATTTTTTTGGGTGTAAAAAGACCCAAAAACCTCACAAATGACCGTTTATGATCGGAGAGGGGTTTTTGTAATTTGGCCGCAAAACCACAAAATGACCCCAAGGGGGCTGACAACGACGGCGCGTGCATACAGCAACGGCACGACAG